>CAJHNH020001388.1:37500-173724 GCA_905116865.2 Candidula unifasciata | reverse complement strand
GGGCTACTACCCTTGTGCCATGATGTTGATCCGTTGTTTGAACCCAGACCTGGATGTCATCGGCTACCGTCAAGGCTTTGTCAATGTCAAGCGTCTGGTGTGGATTGTGCTGATGTATGTCAACTAAAGCTACGTTCATTTGATGAGACCAAGTGATGATTTGTCTAGCGTGTCAACTAAAGCTACGTTCATTTGATGAGACCAAGTGATGATGTGTCTAGCGTGTCAACTAAAGCTACGTTCATTTGATGAGACCAAGTGATGATGTGTCTAGCGTGTCAACTAAAGCTACGTTCATTTGATGAGTCTAAGTGATGATGTGTCTAGCGTGTCAACTAAAGCTACGTTCATTTGATGAGACCAAGTGATGATGTGTCTAGCGTGTCAACTAAAGCTACGTTCATTTGATGAGACCAAGTGACGATGTGTCTAGCGTGTCAACTAAAGCTACGTTCATTTGATGAGACCAGTGATGATGTGTCTAGCGTGTCAACTAAAGCTACGTTCATTTGATGAGACCAAGTGATGATGTGTCTAGCGTGTCAACTAAAGCTACGTTCATTTGATGAGACCAAGTGATGATGTGTCTAGCGTGTCAACTAAAGCTACGTTCATTTGATGAGACCAAGTGATGATGTGTCTAGCGTGTCAACTAAAGCTACGTTCATTTGATGAGACCAAGTGATGATGTGTCTAGCGGCCAAGTTCATTATCTCGCTAGATGTGTTTTCCCTCTATGTGTACCGTCCGACGAGTCAGCTGTGTTTGTGTATCTCCTCTATGTGTACCGGCCGACGAGTCAGCTGTGTTTGTGTATCCCCTCTATGTGTACCGGCCGACGAGTCAGCTGTGTTTGTATATCCCATCTATGTGTACCGGCCAACGAGTCAGCTGTGTTTGTGTATGCCCTCTATGTGTACCGTCCGACAAGTCAGCTGTGTTTGTGTATCCCCTCTATGTGTACCGGCCGACGAGTCAGCTGTGGTTGTATATCCCCTCTATGTGTGCCGTCCGACGAGTCAGCTGTGTTTCTGAATCCCCTCTATGTGTACCAGCCGACGAGTCAGCTGTATTTGTGTATCCCTTCTCTGTGTACCAGCCGACGAGTCAGCTGTGTTTGTGAATCCCCTCTAAGTGTGCCGTCCGACGAGTCAGCTGTATTTGTGTATCCCTTCTCTGTGTACCAGCCGACGAATCAGCTGTGTTTGTGTATGCCCTCTATGTCTACCGGCCGACGAGTCAGCTGTGTTTGTGTATCCCCTGTATGTGTGCCGGCCGTCGAGTCAGCTGTGTGTGTATGAATAAGTGTCAGTGACCACAATTGTATCGTTCGAAACGCTTGTTATTCAAACTGTTATGTCATGCCATTAGACTTTAGAGAAATCTGCAATAGTTTGAGCCAGAGACTTAGAGTAATGAGAGTCATTGCAAGTGTCAGTTTGAGTGATAGCTAATCTTACAATAGTTGGATTGTTGTTGTGCTTGTAACTGCAACCGACACCCGAGATTAGAATACATGTTTACATTGTGGACAAAATGCATATCATAGTCAGGTGGCCATCATTTAGTCTGATCTCTGCCTTTTCTGTGGCTCAAACATGTCTCTTCGTTTCCCTATACTTATGCTGTCCTCCCACGTGAAACGATGTATTCCTCTTCTACCTGTCACCAGCTGCTGATCTCTTGGTAAATCGAAGGACGTTAACTGTTTGATTTTTTTCTCAGTGAGGACATTTGTTTTTTATTGCTGCAGTCGACACTACCTTCCTGTATTGCCTATCTGAACTTGAACAAGAATGCCCTGGTACTATCCACCACAGCGAGCCACACTGAAACGTTACAACGGGTATAGAGCGAGCGGAAGACCTCGGAAAATATGGAGTGATGGCAATAAGAACAGCCTTACAGAAAAAAACATCAGTATTAATAGTGCTCTTGACAGAGCTCATCAACGGACATTACATCTTCCCCCGACACTTCCATAAGGTAAAAGGTGGAAGAGAAGAAGAAGAAGAAGAAGACTCGTGTTATCAACTTGCCAAAATGCACAGCTCAACCCCCAGCCTGTTTGTCTGTCTCTGATAAGTACACGAAAAATAACTGCGCTGGTGTGGTCTCAAGTAGCAGTTGTAATTTCCACAACAGGCACCAATTGATCATTATGGTCTGGAAAGGATGGTAACTCTGGGAGTGACCAGGAGATCTGATCGAAACTCTTCACGCAGGGGAGATAATTGTACAGCTGGGAGTGACCAGGAGATCTATTGAAACTCTACACTCAGGGGAGATAATTGTACAGCTGGGAGTGACCAGGAGATCTAGTCGAAACTCTTCACTCAGGGGAGAGAATTGTACAGCTGGGAGTGACCAGGAGATCTAGTCGAAACTCTACACTCAGGGGAGAGAATTGTACAGCTGGAAGTGACCAGGAGATCTAGTCGAAACTCTACACTCAGGGGAGAGAATTGTACAGCTGGGAGTGACCAGGAGATCTAGTCAAAACTCTAAATTCAGGGGAAAGGCAGGACGGACTTGGAAATGTTTGCTGGTGCTGGTGACGAGGATGAAGTGCTTATGGAAATATCTCGATTGCTGTAATATCACTTCTTACCTAAACACTCAACACAGATTTAACTTTCATTCCTAATTCTTCATTCATTTTGAACCAACTGGCAAGAATCTAAATTGTTAAAGGTTTTTCTAGTCACCCTTTCTTGCACTCTTACTCCTGACCTCTGATCCCTGACCCATGTCCCCAATCATGGGATAATAATCATGCTACCTTACTGACCACTATCCTGACCCAAATTTCGATCCGTTGAGGTTCATAGCTGCAGACTCACTCTTTTCTATTCCTCTCTCAGTTTTTAAAAGGAGTTGAAAATTATAGGGAAGAAAAAAAGTTGGTAAGAAACAACAAACAGTTTATGTTAGCTTTACAAAATCGATCACAATAAACTAACAAAGGACGTTGCGGCGATTAGCCTTCATCAGCACATAAAGAAAAATACAGTACACATACACAAATATGCTCTAACTATGAAGTGACTACATGGGACTAATGTACACAACAAATGATACTCATTTGTGTTCCTGGCAAAAAAACTTCCTTCAAAAGGATGTCACTCAGAGTGCTATTCTCTTTCCTGTTGGCGATTATCAGTGTTTGTAAGTCTGCTTGGATATTACCTCTGCACCGTCCTGCTAGTCCGCTGGTGGTCTATTCATACTTCACTCGTTTTTGTGCGCAGCGTTTTGTCCTTTTTTTAAATACGTTTTTGACTTGTTCGTGTTTTCCCATCCTGTGTGTTTTCAACACTGGCTTACATAAATTAAATTAGCTTTCCTTGTGAATAATCTGTTTTTCTTTGCTGACAGCATGCCAGAAAATAACATGTTTGTTGGCCAAAAAAAAAAAAAAAAAGAAATCTTCAGCTCGCTTTGGCTTCCACAAAACACGATGCACACACAAGACAGAACATTTACTTTAGGAAAGAATAATAGATATGAAGGGAAATATTGTCTCTTTCAGGGGTAGCCACTCCATCAAAGACATTCAGTTGGTCGCATGTGTCATATGATGACATCTATTGACATTGGTGGCATCTTATAGAAACTCATTTGAAAGCATCAGGCGTCTTAGTTGTATGCCTGGCACAAAACATGTCATTTCTTGTTACCAAACTGGATATAACATTTTGGAGTTACACAATGAAAACTGGCATATACGGTTTACAAACGGTTTTCATCTGGGTTGTTCTATTCAAAATCATTCCATCCCACCATCTCAGCTTGTTATTAACAATCTCTGTTTTATATTTTTTTTTCTTTCCAATTGTCGATGATAAAATAGAAGTATCTGAAAGGCCACACGTTTTGTTGTTTGCTGGTCGGGGTGACAGCGCGGCGCCAACAGCTCGGAACTGATGGGAATGACATGCGAGCAAGCTGCAAGTTGTAGAATTCATTATGAAAGTGCTGTGAGGTGGAAGGGTCGCGAGAAAGGCTAGGATTGCCTGAATGGCGGGCCAGCAGACTTCGGGGAGGTAGCCGATTGACAACGGCTAATTGTCTTCTTCAACTAATATGTCTCTTAGGCACATTATTTTTTAATCCACGTCTTATTTTGGTTAAACTGTCAAACAAATAAGTGCCACGTTTCTTTGAATCTACTGGGACGACATATGTTTGAATGCAAACTTGTTGTCTGGCTGACTGGACCACTTTACGTGTATATATAAATATATATATACGTATATAGACGTATGGACATATTGAGTTAGACCCTCTATTTTATAGACTAATCGACGCCCGGCTCTCTAGCGTAGTTGGCTAAACTGGATTGCGCGGTGAGGGGGTGACGAACTCCTTGTGGTCCGTGTTTACTCCCGGGGGTAGGCAGAAAAGCCACATTTCTCCCAGATTTACGGTATTTACAATGGAATCAAGGCCGAAAGGTTGCGATATCCATAATACCGAGCCTAAGTGTTAACAACTCATGGCTTCTGGATACTAAAACAAACAAACAAACAAACAAACAAACAAACAGAGACTACTCCACTTGGTGGATACTGTGGTCAACATCACGCCGACCGCCTTTACTTCCCTGGATTAGTTGTTATCTGTTGAACGTTGGGTTGATGGGGGGGGGGGGGACCAAGGTCATTTAAATAAATACTCCGGCACAGTCAGGATCTGAATCGACATCCTTTGGATCTGTAGGCAAGAGTCTAGCCGCTACACCACAGCAGCACATTACACACACACAAAGAGTCTAGTCGCTACACCATAGCAGGACATTACACACACACACAAAGAGTCTAGTCGCTACACCATAGCAGGACATTACACACACACACAAAGAGTCTAGTCGCTACACCATAGCAGGACATTACACACACACAAAGAGTCTAGTCGCTACACCATAGCAGGACATTACACACACACACAAAGAGTCTAGTCGCTACACCATAGCAGGACATTACACACACACAAAGAGTCTAGTCGCTACACCATAGCAGGACATTACACACACACAAAGAGTCTAGTCGCTACACCATAGCAGCACATTACACACACACAAAGAGTCTAGTCGCTACACCATAGCAGGACATTACACACACACAAAGAGTCTAGCCGCTACACCACAGCAGCACATTACACACACACAAAGAGTCTAGTCGCTACACCATAGCAGGACATTACACACACACACACAAAGAGTCTAGTCGCTACACCATAGCAGGACATTACACACACACAAAGAGTCTAGTCGCTACACCATAGCAGGTCATTACACACACACAAAGAGTCTAGTCGCTACACCATAGCATGACATTACACACACACACACACACACACACAAACACACACTCATACACATTTACACACACATACACATACATACACACATATATAGACACACATACACAGACACACATATACACACATACACACATATACACAGACATACATGTATACACACACAAACATACACATTCACACATACACACACATACACACACATACACACACACATACACATACACACACACATACACATATATACCAACACATACACATACATACACACATAGATAGACACACATACACAGACACACATATACACACATATACACATATACACAGACATACATGTATACACACACAAACATACACATACATACACATACACACACATACACATACATACACATACACACATATACACACGTAAATAGACACTTCGCGGTAGCAAGACTTTCACTATTCAGACTGATACTTTCATTTTGTTTCAAACTGTGAGCCATCTCCGCGATGGAGGTTGGCTGCAGTCAGAACTGTCTGTGTGGAATGTTACTTGCTGAGTCTCAGCTTTCCCCAGTGTTTTTTTTTTTAATCACTATCAGTCTTTCGTGGAATTGTCTGTTTTTGTAACAGTGTCTGTCGTTCGTACTTCTTTCATTCGTTCATGGTACTTTCCTATTTCTGTTGTTCATTCCACTTTCTGTCGTTCCTGCCACTATCTGTCGTTGGTAGCACTTTCTGTCTTTCGCACTACTGTTTTCGTACCAATTTCTGTCTTAGGTACCACTTTATGTTCTTCGTACCTTCACCTTTCGTACCACTATTTTTCGTTTGTAGCATTCCCGTGTTTTGTACCACTTTCTGTCGTTCCTGGAACTTTTATTCTTTCCCACCCACAAGGATAGCGTACATTTGGGTTGTGGTTAAAAACAGCAACACTGGTAAATAAAGCAACATTGATAAATACAGCAACATTGATAAATACAGCAACACTGATAAATGAAGCAACATTGATAAATACAGGCAGCAAAGATGTGGTTTCGTTCTACGAAACTCTACGCAGCCAGATATGTGCAAAACGTCTTCTTCTTCTTCAGCATTCCGAGCCCTTGAGGTTAATTGCTGCAGATATCACCCGCCTACACTCATCTCCATCGTTAGCCTTCTCTTTCCAGTTGGTAGCACTAAGTGTTTGCAAATCTTTCTGGACATTATCATTTGGTTTGCATCGTGGTATACGACCATTCGTCTCCCTTGTGTATACAGTTTTTACCGTTCTGTCGTTTGATATTGTCAGAACATGCTCCAGCCATTTTAGCACTCACGATGGCAGTGATCAGTGGTGATTTAAACAGATCATGAATTTTGTTGTTGCTTATCAATCTGATCAGTGGTGATTTAAACAGATCATGAATTGTGTTGTTGCTTATCAATCTGATCAGTGGTGATTTAAACAGATCATGAATTTTGTTGTTGCTTATCAATCTCCATTCCCCTCTGTTTACATCTTTGATAGGTCCAAGGGTTCGTCGCAATATCCAAGTTTCAGAGCCATTTAATTCAACTAGTAAATATATGCCAATAGGTCCCGGAAACCTTCCGCACGCACCCAACCTCCGCTTGCAAACTACGTACAGCTGAATTGTTTCCCCTGAACCTGGTAAAATGGCTCCATGGCTGTCCCGTAACTCCACTTTAGCTATCCATATTTTATGAAGACTTCCACACTCTCTAAAGAGTCTCATTTCCCGAAGTTTATTGTTTCCCAGCCTCCATTACGTGTCCATTTCCCAGCTGTTAAAACGAGCAAGCGAGCGCACGATTTAGCGCCCATTGAACGCACCAGAAGTATGCCATCAGCTTCCACCCGACCGGGAACTTGTGATAAACGAGAAAGCTTTCTCATTCAAATGTGGAAATTTGAACCGTCTTCGCTTTCGGCCACAGACAATTAACACTGCAACTTGCGTCCTCTATTGTAGAGACTTCATCATGAATAGTTGACTCCCCGCAAGTGATCACTGCTTCACCCAAGAAGCCATTCGAGTTCTGGTCTGAGATGGGGTTGATGCTGGACACTGGCCGAAGTCAGCTGACCACAGCATATCTGCAGCCTGTGAAATGAACATGACTAGCAAAGAGCTAATCAAATCTAGTGTAAATGCCCACGCGTCAAAGTACATATGTGCCTTCGGCGAGGCGCTGTCGTCATCCGAAGGCGACAGGTTCGAATCGCAGAATGTATAATGTACCTTACACTTTGTGTATTATCAAGTGCAGTCTTTCCCTTTTTGTGGTCGGTGAAACTTATTTAAGCAGTCCTTGTTATCATTTCAACTTTTGAATCTACTTGTTTCATCTCAGCGTTCGCCGGACTGCGTTTTCTGGTGGAAAGTTATGGTTCGTCCACTTCTGGACTTTACTCTTGTTATAGAATTTGAGTATTGATGTGTTTTGGTAATTTTTTGGTGTGTTTTGATTTGTGTGTGTGTGTGTGTGTGTGTGTGTGTGTGTGTACCTTTTAGTGCGTTTTGGGTACTTTTTGTTGAACTTCTGGTGTGTTTTGGTACTTTTGTGTGTGTACCTTCTGGTGTGTTTTTTGGGTCCTTTTTTAAGTGTACCTTTTGGTGTTTTCGGTACTTTCTGGTGTAACTTTTGGTAAAATATAAAAAAAAATATTATACCTTGAGAAAAAACATTTCCACAGCCTGTGCCCAATGTGCATGAAGGAGTCCTCTCCTAAATAAAGGTTGGCTGAAATGAAACAACTGTTGTTACTGGAAATATTACACGGGGGATCCACGTCTCTTCCACAGTGGGACTCTCGTACCACTGCTCGAATAAAAATGCTTCGCAGCGGATATCGAGCTCTGGTATGTCGAGGATTGTGAAATTGTGAAACGCATTCACTAATCACTCAGCTATAGATTAAATTACCTACGATAGAAATAAGCGGACTCATGCCTAATCAACTGTAGGTTATCACAATCAACATGTGTCAGGAAAATCTAGTTGTTGGTCCACTTTGATGGTCTTGTTCCAGAATCTGGCTTGTGTGTTGACATCCATATTACAAATCTGGCTTATGTATGTGCAGACCGTTGGTTCCTCGCTTTTCAGATAGAGGCTTCGACTTCAAAGGACAAGCTTCAAATTAGTCGATTTTACGACATGTTAGGGTACATTAGCCACCCCCCCCCCTCCCAATCCCGCTTTCCCTACGAGGGAGCCCCACGAAGAAAGTTCAGTGCTATCTCGGAAGTCAAACATAATCTGTTCCGAGACGGCTTTCGAATTCCAAATCGTTCAAGTGCCAAGGCAATTTTTCAAGTTTCCAGTTGAAAAGAATGGAAAACAATTTAATTTGTTCCAGTGTTAGGAAAAGTATTGTCACTTGCATTTTTATTAGATACAGTACACTATAAATATAGTAGCACACGATGATCATATCTGAATACAGTACACTATAAATCTGGTAATCTGGTAATTTTAGTTTTAGCCTCATAGCAAACGGGTCACCCCATAGTTGCAGCGCTCCTGTGCCAACGAAAAACACACTATAAATAAAGTAGCAGACGATGATCATATCTAATACAAACATAAACAAATAAAGATGTTATCGAAACATTGTTTTTTTGCAGTAGCTTGGTCAAAATGGAGACATAACATATAGAAGCTGGAGGAAGAAAGGGGTTTCAGGATATGATTGTTTTGGAAGGTGGCTCACATTTTGCTATAAAATGATCTATCCTTTCTTGTCTTTCGTATCGTAGCCGTTTGCCACTTGTAGAGAATTTGGGGTCACTCGTCTGTGTTGACGTTCAGCTATCCAAAGTGTTCTGCTCTTGACGACCTTTCGTAAATTTGTTACAATATTCGAAAATGTTATCATTGAATAAGTTAACACTCCCGTTAACTCTGACTTTAACAGGGTGCCACCTCTCATCAACGTCTTGCATTTCCCACCACATGGCTCAAAGATGTTCGGTTTCAGCAGTGTTCTTACCCGCTTCCCACTCTTCCGGATAAAATTCCTTCTGCAGGTCTTCCTTCTGCTGGTGAAACAGCTGAAGCGTCTGTGTTATCACGGAGTCGCCGTGGCGTTGGCAGCTAGACTCCCGCCTGCGGATCGGGAAGGTCGTGGGTTCGCGTCCTGACTGAGTCTGACTTTGTTTTTTAAATGACCTTGACTTCTAGGTGGATCCAGCCACGACCGGCTCCAGCTGACGGGTTGTGCTGCTGACCTCACCGAGTCGGGCAAACAATGCATTAACTCAGCGGTTCTCAAACTGGGTGACGAGGGACCCTAGGGTACGGTGAGCGTATGCCAGGGGTGCCGAGGATAAATCAAGAATAGCCGGCTAAAACGTGAAATTATTAAAAAAAATGGGTATGAAGATACTTAAAAGTTAAAATTTAAGTTGTCTTCCCTCATCACTGTCAAAAATAGTTTATCTGTGACGTCAGCAGCACGGCCCGTCAGCTGGAGCCGGTCGTATTCAGTCTTTAGTGGGTACCAGGTGCAGTACTGGGAAGTAAAGGCGGTCGGCGTAATGCTGAGCACATCAAACACCAAGTGCTGATTTGTCTATACAAATATAGTTATTACACTATATTCCAAATATGCCTAAAGGCTTGAGAAAGGGGACCTTTACTTTACTTTTCTTGTGTTGTCAGCCCAGTCGCGTGATCGACCCAAGCTAGGCGCTTGATTTACTGCGGATTCCAAGTTGTTCGAGTTTTACGGCGTTTAATTTCCAAGGCACTCACTGTCACCGTGGATTCTAATGGCCTTAGCACCTCGGTGTACTATACGCCTTCTGATTTACGCGCTTTTCTTCTTTACAGGTTCTCTCATCCCTCTTCGTGCAAAGACTTCTTTCCTTGCTCCCAGCTTCTACGTCTCCACAGACTATGTCAGGAGAACGAAGACTTTACCACAAAGCTTTAGAAATATTGGACTTCTTCCGGCTCCGAGGGTATCCTAAACATTCATTTCTTCTGCCCCTTTGCCGAGCTCGGCCTATTCATCGTGCTGAGGCTCCCGTTTCCAAGCCTAAACGTCACCACTGTGAAATACCTGAATTCAGTGAACGGGCAGCAGTAGCCAAATACCAAATGGGATCGTCTGCAAGCCTGTGACCGGTCGGTCTTCCAACAGATCGTGTGTCGGGCCATCAGCAGGCAAATTCCTGAGCCCGACAACTAGTGACAGGCCGACCGTTAACATTCAGCAACGGCTGGTGAAATCACGCAAGTAGCTGGAAACTTGTCCGCTCCTCCGTCTTTTACTCCATCAACCCGAGTAAGACTGAGCATTGCAGACAGCCAAATGCTCAAGGATGAGGTGTGGAAAGTAGGAGGGTCTCAGTCTACTTTATGTGATGGTTTTATGCGGCTCTAGCCGCTCGCCTTCTGGCTACCACAGAGCTGCATTGTTCTGGAGTTAAGGTTGCATAAGAAGCAGATTTTGTGCATTCAACAAACAGGTCGGGATTTATAGACTTCCTGATGTGATTGTTCAAGCTGAGTGGAGGGACGGCGCTGGCATGGGAGAATGGGACCCTCTACTTAATGGGCTTACTTGACATGCACAAGTGGGTAATAGATGCTAACGAACAATTCCAATTGATTCCAAGGGTTTTTGTGGAAATCGTCAGTCTGCGACTATCTTAGCGAGGGATATAGTTCAAGAACAACTAGGGAAAGATTGTACTCTGCGAGTCTGCTTACAGTTGTATGTACACACACACACACACACACACACACACACACACACAAACACACACACACACAATTAGAGAGAGCGAGAGAGAAAGAGAGTGAGAGAGAGAGTGAGAGAGAGGAGGAAGAGAGTCGCAAAAGGCTACTAATGAGGCATTTGAAGAGCTCTGTTGTTCTCGTTATAAAGGCATAGATATCACAGACTAGCTATAAATCACAACATAACATACCAAGAAAGATCAACCCGGCAGCAGCAGAAAAATAACCGACTTCGTAGTGCATCTGCCTGGACGTTCAGGAGCCAACAATATTTATACACATACGTCAAATCTATAAAACAATATGCCCGCAATACTCGGGTTCTGAATGAAGACCAAGGTCAAGAGGTGGGCGAACATTCACAGCTTTCCGTCGGAGTTTACAACCAGTGAACATGAAACAGAAGACAATTCTTTTTTTTTTTTTTTTAACTATTGAGCCTCTGAAGTTTTTTACTGTAAAGATTAGAAGACGATGACTTAAAGAGTCACATTTCTGATAAGAATCCATCAGGGGAAACAAATCACGAAAACCTGAAACCTTGTTGAACCGTGTTTAAACAGAGATAGATGAGTGTCCTTCGCACGACGTTGTAGAATCAACTTCAGCGTTTTAGGAATGTTTGTGATTTAACTAGGCAATATTGGTTCATTAGTTTGCCATTGCCTCTGCACAGTCGGCTCTCAATACAGCCTCTGAAGCCAACTCAAGGTGGGCTGCTTCCAAATCGCCTGTAGCGGGGACAGAACAAGCAGGACGGAATTACGTAACCCGTTAGCAATGTCCATCCAAGGAGGCCGACATATCTATAACACATGTGAACTAGAGACGCCATCCAAGGAGGCCGACTTAATTCTTTAGCACATGTGAACTAGAGACGCCATCCAAGGAGGCCGACTTAAATCTATAACACATGTGAACTAGAGACGCCATCCAAGGAGGCCGACTCATTTCTATAACACAGGTAAACTAGAGACGCCATCCAATGAGGCTGATTGAATTCTATAACACAGGTGAACTAGAGACGCCATCTAAGGAGGCCGACTCAATTCTATAACACAGGTAAACTAGAAACGCCATCCAAGGAGGCTAAATTAATTCTATAACACATGTGAACTAGAGACACCATCCAAGGAGGCCGACTTAATTCTATAACACGTGTGAACTAGAGACGCCATTCAAGAGGGCCGACTCAATTCTATAACACACGTGAACTAGAGACGCCATCCAAGAAGGCCGACTCGGTTCTAAAACACAGGTGAACTAGAGAAGCCATCCATGAAAGCCGACTCAATTCTATAACACAGGTGAACTAAAATGCCATCCAAGGAGGTAGACTCAATTCTATAACACAGTACCTTCTACAAATCACCAATTCATCTTGTCCCTATCCGAACACCATCCGGTAATTTCGTACAGCAGGGAAACCAACCCTGAGCCTCATGAACTCAGTTGGGCCCACTCTCTGAAAACGTCTAGGAGCTCGTGGGCCGAAACATTTGTCGACGAGAGATTACTTCTACTGACGATTGGTAGATCCCTGCTGTACATGCTCCCCTGTGGAGTTTATTCCTATAACACAGGTGAAGTACAGAGTGATATCAAATCAAACCAAAAGTAGATCAGCGAGCTCTATAATATAACAAACACAAGCGTAATGTGAACGTTGAGGATAAAAAGCCTTCGTCAACACATTACCCATCCCACAGGATCTTAAGGACGCTGTTTTAATTTATCTGTACAAACGTCCCAGAAACCGCGTTCAGACAATTGGCCATATTTATGGCTTGCCTACATTGCGGCCCCTGGCAAAAGCCAGGGTGGGGCTTCAAATAACAAAAAATTTCGTCCTAAAAAGGACGAAACACCTAAACCAAATAGTGTAATAGTAAACTGGCAGGGTTATGTAAGTATACCTGACGGTTACGAAACAACATGTAGTCGAAATGAGTAGGTGTGTTATTTGTTCACTATAATCTAAAAAAAAAAGTGATGACAAAACGTCGTACAGAAAAAAAAAAAAATACACGGTAATCAGGCCTAGCCTGTCAAGTGACGGTAATACGCAAGAGTAATGAGGCCAAGATAACCCCGTGACCCCTAAAAGGATTGGCTCAATCAAGATGCTGACATGGTGACGACCTTCACCTTACGACATCCAGGCATCATTTTCTCATATTTGTCTCAATTTATTCATCTTTGATTCGCAGAGGGGGCGTGGTTTCAGACAACCAATCGAAAAGGAAATCAAGGCATAGAGTAATGAGCTAACGGGTGATTGACGGGAGGGTGAATGCTTCCGCTCGACTAGGGCCGTGCCGGATCATTTGACTGTTATTAGGGAGTTGATTTTCGAGGCAGAGTTCTTTGTGAAATAGCTGAATCATTGCGACAATAAATATCCACGCCACATCGTGACACTCCATGGTAGCAATTACATGTGGAAATGGCGGGAAATTGGCAACAATGAAGGAAAGAACGTAAATCGATAAATAAATGGATATAAATGTTTCTTATTTTCATGGTAATTTGTTTGGCCCCACACAAAACACTGGTTGGCTGTTAGTTCATGTCTCGTGACCTTTCACACGCGCCACTTACAGGGATATCACTCTGTGTTGTCTTCAGTGCTCTTACTGGCGCTGCCACGTGTTCTGTTTTATACGATGCGACCGCTTTTAATGATCCCACAACATCTAGAACTGGCCCTTACCCCACACCCTCAGCCTACGTGCCACGAGAAAGTGCAGCCTACATCCCGTAGTTTCATAATTGATAACATTTTGAGATGGGCCATAAAACGTAGTAAATTTATGCCCTACATAAACTCAGTGAAAGGTATTTTAACTTTTTGAGTCCCAAGAAACGCATCATGCGTTCATAGGTTTCTACCTTGAAGCCCAATGAACGCATGATACGTGAATTTTATTACTTTCTTTACTACCCCCTGGGCCTGTGATGCGAAACCCGCTGGGACTCAAAGAGTTAAGCGGAATGTCGCGGGCCCGCTCACAACAACCAGTATAGGGCGTTCAAACCTCAGAGCATCAAACGCAAAAGACCTTGACACCCCTGTAACATAGACTAGCGCATGTGAAAGGTCACGACGCATGAATAAACAGCCAACCATGTTTTGTCTAGGGCGACAGACGTTACCAGTTCCTTACTGAATAATAGAAAATCGCTGGATGTTGCTATTCATGAGACACTTGTCTTCGATGGAGATGTCTTATAACATGAATGTATGTTTCTTTTGAGGATCGTTCCACACATCATCCTTACCCATATAGAACTGCTGGTGTCACTGCGCTGTTGGTATTGCCATTAGGCGTGCCCTAATAACTTCCTTGGCGTGCTCAACTGAGATTCTTCAGTCTCACGGTGTCAAACCTTGAGACCCTGTTAAGATTCTTCAGTCTCATGGTGTCAAACCTTGAGACCCTGTTGAGATTCTTCAGTCTCATGGTGTCAAACCTTGAGACCCTGTTGAGATTCTTCAGTCTCATGGTGTCAAACCATGAGACCCTGTTGAGATTCTTCAGTCTCATGGTGTCAAACCTTGAGACCCTGTTGAGATTCTTCAGTCTCATGGTGTCAAACCTTGAGACCCTGTTGAGATTCTTCAGTCTCACTGTGTCAAACCTTGAGACCCTGTTGAGATTCTTCAGTCTCATAGTGTCAAACCTTGAGACCCTGTTGAGATCCTCCAGTCTCATGGTGTCAAACCTTGAGACCCTGTTGAGATTCTTCAGTCTCATGGTGTCAAACCTAGAGACCCTGTTGAGATTCTTCAGTCTCACTGTGTCAAACCTTGAGACCCTGTTGAGATTCTTCAGTCTCATGGTGTCAAACCTTGAGACCCTGTTGAGATTCTTCAGTTTCATGGTGTCAAACCTTGAGACCCTGTTGAGATTCTTCAGTCTCATGGTGTCAAACCTTGAGACCCTGTTGAGATTCTTCAGTCTCACGATGTCAAACCTAGAGACCCTGTTGAGATTCTTCAGTCTCACGGTGTCAAACCTTGAGACCCTGTTGATATTCTTCAGTCTCATGGTGTCAAACCTTGAGACCCTGTTGATATTCTTCAGTCTCATGGTGTCAAACCTTGAGACCCTGTTGAGATTCTTCAGTCTCACGATGTCAAACCTAGAGACCCTGTTTAGATTCTTCAGTCTCACGGTGTCAAACCTTGAGACCCTGTTAAGATTCTTCAGTCTCACGGTGTCAAACCTTGAGACCCTGTTGAGATTCTTCAGTCTCATGGTGTCAAAACTTGAGACCCTGTTGAGATTCTTCAGTCTCACGATGTCAAACCTAGAGACCCTGTTGAGATTCTTCAGTCTCACGGTGTCAAACCTTGAGACCCTGTTGAGATTCTTCAGTCTCATGGTGTCAAACCTTGAGACCCTGTTGAGATTCTTCAGTCTCATGGTGTCAAACCTTGAGACCCTGTTGAGATTCTTCAGTCTCACGATGTCAAACCTAGAGACCCTGTTGAGATTCTTCAGTCTCATGGTGTCAAACCTAGAGACCATGTTGAGATTCTTCAGTCTTACGGTGTCAAACCTTGAGATCCTGTTGAGATTCTTCAGTCTCACGATGTCAAACCTAGAGACCCTGTTGAGATTCTTCAGTCTCACGATGTCAAACCTAGAGACCCTGTTGAGATTCTTCAGTCTCACGATGTCAAACCTAGAGACCCTGTTGAGATTCTTCAGTCTCATGGTGTCAAACCTAGAGACCATGTTGAGATTCTTCAGTCTTACGGTGTCAAACCTTGAGATCCTGTTGAGATTCTTCAGTCTCTCGGTGTCAAACCTTGAGACCCTGTTGAGATTCTTCAGTGTCACGGTGTCAAACCTTGAGACCCTGTTGAGATTCTTCAGCCTCATGTGTCAAACCTAGAGACCCTGTTGAGATTCTTCAGTCTCATGGTGTCAAACCTAGAGACCATATTGAGATTCTTCAGTCTCACGGTGTCAAACCTTGAGACCCTGTTGAGATTCTTCAGTCTCTCGGTGTCAAACCTTGAGACCCTGTTGAGATTCTTCAGTCTCTCGGTGTCAGACGTTGAGACCCTGTTGAGATTCTTCAGTCTCTCAATGTCAGACCTAGAGACCCTTATGAGATTTTTCAGTCCCACAGTGTCAAACATAGAGACCCTGTTGAGATTCTTCAGTCTCACGGTGTCAGACCTTGAGACCCTGTTAAGATTCTTCAGTCTCTCGGTGTAAAACCTTGAGAATCTGTTAAGATTCTTCAGTCTCACGATGTCAAACCTAGAGACCCTGTTGAGATTCTTCAGTCTCACGGTGTCAAACTTAGAGACCCTGTTGAGATTCTTCACTCTCATTGTGTCAAACCTAGAGACCCTGTTAAGATTCATCAGTCTCATGGTGTTAAACCTAGAGACCCTTTTAAGATTCTTCAGTCTCATGGTGTCAGACCTAGAGACCCTGTTGAGATTCTTCAGTCTCACGGTGTCAGACCTTGAGACTCTGTTGCGATTCTTCAGCCTCATGTGTCAAAGCCAGAGACCCTGTTGAGATTCTTCAGTCTCATGGTGTCAAACCTTGAGACCCTGTTGAGATTCTTCAGTCTCTCGGTGTCGAACCTTGAGACTGTTGAGATTCTTCAGTCTTTAAGTGTCAAACCTAGAGACCCTGTTAAAATTCTTTAGTCTCATTGTGTCAAACCTAGAGACCCTGTTGAGATTCTTTAGTCTCATTGTGTCAAACCTAGAGACCCTGTTGAGATTCATCAGTCTCATGGTGTTAAACCTAGAGACTCTTTTGAGATTCTTCAGTCTCATGGTGTCAAACCTAGAGACCTTGTTGAGATTCTTCAGTCTCACTGTGTCAAACCTTGAGACCCTGTTGAGATTCTTCAGTCTCATGGTGTTAAACCTAGAGACTCTTTTGAGATTCTTCAGTCTCATGGTGTCAAACCTAGAGACCTTGCTGAGATTCTTCAGTCTCACTGTGTTAAACCTTGAGACCCTGTTGGCGTGCTCGACTGAGATTCTTCAGTCTTTAAGTGTCAAACCTAGAGACCCTGTTGAGATTCTTCAGTCTTTAAGTGTTAAACCTAGAGACCTGTTGGCGTGCTCGACTGAGATTCTTCAGTCTTTAAGTGTCAAACCTAGAGGCACTGTTGAGATTTTTCAGTCTTTAAGTGTCAAACCTAGAGACCCTGTTGGCGTGCTAGACTGAGATTCTTCAGTCTTTGAGTGTCAAACCTAGAAAACCTGTTGGCGTGCTCGATTGAGATTCTTCAGTCTTTAAGTGTCAAACCTAGAGACCCTGTTGAGATTCTTCAGTCTTTAAGTGTCAGACCCTGTTGAGATTCTTCAGTCTTTAAGTGTCAAACCTAGAGACCCTGTTGAGATTCTTCAGTCTTTAAGTGTCAAACCTAGAGACCCTGTTGAGATTCTTCAGTCTTTAAGTGTCAAACCTAGAGACCCTGTTGAGATTCTTCAGTCTTTAAGTGTCAAACCTAGAGACCCTGTTGAGATTCTTCAGTCTTTAAGTGTCAAACCTAGAGACCCTGTTGAGATTCTTCAGTCTTTAGTGTCAAACCTAGAGACCCTGTTGAGATTCTTCAGTCTTTAAGTGTCAAACCTAGAGACCCTGTTGAGATTCTTCAGTCTTTAAGTGTCAAACCTAGAGACCCTGTTGAGATTCTTCAGTCTTTAAGTGTCAAACCTAGAGACCCTGTAGAGATTCTTCAGTCTTTAAGTGTCAAACCTAGAGACCCTGTTGAGATTCTTCAGTCTTTAAGTGTCAAACCTAGATACCCTGTTGAGATTCTTCAGTCTTTAAGTGTCAAACCTAGAGACCCTGTTGAGATTCTTCAGTCTTTAAGTGTCAAACCTTGAGACCCTGTTGAGATTCTTCAGTCTTTAAGTGTCAAACCTAGACCCTGTTGAGATTCTTCAGTCTTTAAGTGCCAAACCTAGAGACCCTGTTGAGATGCTTCAGTCTTTAAGTGTCAAACCTAGAGACCCTGTTGAGATTCTTCAGTCTTTAAGTGTCAAACCTAGAGACCCTGTTGGCGTGCTCGACTGAGATATTCAGTCTTTGAGTGTCAAACCTAGAGACCCTGTTGAGATTCTTCAGTCTTTAAGTGTCAAACCTAGAGACCCTGTTGAGATTCTTCAGTCTTTAAGTGTCAAACCTAGAGACCCTGTTGGCGTGCTCGACTGAGATTCTTCAGTCTTTAAGTGTCAAACCTAGAAAACCTGTTGGCGTGCTAGACTGAGATTCTTTAGTCTCTCGGTGTCAGCTCTAGAGACCCTGTTGCTCTGCCATTCAGATCGGGATATGTGCTACACGTTCAAACAGTGTCCTTTTGTTCACTGACATATCCTTTAATTTCTTGATGTGAACGATCGGTCTTTGTCAGCCCAGTTACATCTCTTCTAAGGTCGCCTCTGTTTATAACATTATATCCTATTTGTCAGAGAAAATGTGGTTTTCTTTTTCGTTTTCTTTGACAAAGTTTTCAACAGTTTTGATGAGAGCACATCGGTGGTATTGCACCAGTCATTCACCAGATAGCTTATCATCTCGGCAGAACAGCTTGCCGTCTACCGACAGTGTCAAACAAAGCACGAATTGCCTAGTTCCAGCGACGATCCTCGTTGATGTCTGTACACGCTGCCTTGATGAACTTAGCGACATATGACAAAAACAAAGACACGACTTTTAGAGCGCAAGGTAAAACAAACGGTTGACCACTCCCCCACGGAGAGTCCAGTAACTGCTTTACTTTGGCCGTATCAAAGGCCGCTATGTGTTGAACAAAATAGAGAGAAAGGGAACTACCACGGTACCGGGCAAGAGGGGCGGGGGTCGACTAGCACCAGCACAGTAGGCACGGGTTATCAGAGATACCTCGGGCAGGACATTTCGTGTCCTTACCCGCATCGACTGCAGCTTAAACCTGGCTGGTCCGGCGGTCACGGGTGCCATAATTATAACTTTCGTTGAGGTTGAACGGGTATTTTAGGATCTGGCTTGTTGGTCTATTGTCCAGACATATATTTGCTAGTCACGTGGCGGTAGGATCAAACTTTAGTTAGCAGACGGGATTGGACAATGCGATCTTCTAGGAAACAGCATGAGGTGGGTGAGCCCGCGAGGGACCCAGTTTCCTTTTGGCTGGTTGTGGTCTGGGCCACGTGAAAATCATCTGCTACATGATGATCATAACGATGATGATGATGATTGATAATAATGATGATTTTTTTTTAATATCCAGAAGCCATGAGTTGTTAACCCTTAGGCTGGGTATTATAGGTGTCGCAACCGTTCGGCCTTGATTCCATTGTAAATACTGTAAATCTGGGAGAATTGTGGCTTTTCTGCCTACCCACGGGCGTGAACCCGGACCAAAAGGAGTTCGTCGTCCGGTCACCGCGTAGTCCGGTTTAGCCAACTACGCTAGAGAGCCGGGCATAATAATGATGATAATGATGATGATAAGATTGATATTAATGATGATAATGATGATGGTGATGATGATGTTGATGATGATGATAATAAGGATGATAATGATGATGATGATGAAGATGATGATGATGATGATAATGATGATAATGATGATGGTGATGAAGATGTTGATGATGATGATAATGATTGCGATATTCATATAGCTGGTTGCCAGTTATGTCCATGTCTGGCAGTCGTGTCGGCTCTGTGGCCAAGTCGATGCGAACGCTTCGTAATACCGGGATGCCGAGTTCGATCCCAGCTGCGGGCTACGCGCCTTGCGTTGGTTTCGACAGTAGTATCAAGAAAGCCGACAGTCCAGGAGGCAATGGCAAACTACTGGACGTAAATTTGCCTAGAAAAACCGTAGGCTAAGGGACTCCGAGGTCCCGTCTTGTGTGAAGAAGAACTGATACACTCACTGCTCCCTAACAAACAAGCCATCAGAGACGATTATGGGCATTTCCTACGAGGTCGGAGTTTATCTGCCACAGAGACGAGGAACCAACAATCTGCATACAGTGAAGCCAAATATGTAAAGCGGATGTGCACGCAAAACTCAACTTCTGTTACAAGACCAAAGTCCCGATGTGGACGAGTAACAATAACTTTCTATCGGAGTTTTCAGCCGCTGAACACCAAGTTGAGACGAGACCACTGTATGTAGCTGTACAGACCACTGTATGTAGCTGTACAGACCACTGTATGTAGCTGTACAGACCACTGTATGTAGCTGTACAGACCACTGTATGTAGCTGTACAGACCACTGTATGTAGCTGTACAGACCACTGTATGTAGCTGTACAGAGCACTTTCTGTAGCTATACACACAACTGTATGTAGCTGTACAGAGCACTTTCTGTAGCTATACACACAACTGTATGTAGCTGTACAGACCACTGTATGTAGCTGTACAGACCACTGTATGTAGCTGTAGAGACCACTGTATGTAGCTGTACAGACCACTGTATGTAGCTGTACAGAGCACTTTCTGTAGCTATACACACAACTGTATGTAGCTGTACAGACCACTGTATGTAGCTGTACAGACCACTGTATGTAGCTGTACAGACCACTGTATCTAGCTGTACAGATCACTGTGTGTAGCTGTCTGCTAAAGTTCTTTTTTGTTTCGTAGTCCACAAATAACTTTTGTTGGGGGCACATTTCACAAGATGGCGTTGGGATGAGTGCGTCGGTGTAATGGACGTGTATACAGTTCGCTCTCCCGGCTGCAATTTCTTCTCCTCGTCACATGAAACAGGACCAGCGATCTTCCAGGCTGTTAATTGACGACAATAAACTATAGAGCTAGCACTCACAACGGTCATAAGTCACCCAGCCTGTCAGCTACGGAATCCCCTTCAACCGCTTTTTCAAAAACACACTAATCCAGTTTAGAGATCCTTAAAAAAATTCTCCGGATTTGACGCTACGAAACAAAAGCCGATGTCTATGTTGTAAAATCTGAGACACATTCTTGTCCTTTTGATTCTCCTTGTTTGCAGTAAGCTAAATCGTCAATTGTTCCGTGGGAAACATCAGAAGGGGATTACTGGTTTCAGGGGCCTTGTTTGTCCTTTAATTTCGCTGTAGATTTATTACTATTTAATATTTTGACACAATTTAGTCTGTTGGAGAAATGTGGTCTAACAATGGGCGGAGGGGGTGGGGGATGAACATTTACTACATTCAATCTTCTTCTTCGTCTTCTTTCCGTTGAGCGGCTGTAAACACCCGAGGAAAGTTCTGGTGAGTTCGTCCACTTCTGCACTTCAGTCTTAGTCCAGAACTTACGTCTTGCATACACATTCGTTTTACATATCTGGTTTATTTGTGTACAGACTGTTGGTTTCTTGCTTCTCACACCCAAGCCCTCCAATTTCGAAAGACATTTCTAATTGATCGACTATTACGAAATGCGGATGGGGGTGGGGTGGGGTGTAAAAGTGGTGGGGGTCTATTATTTTTGTCAAAAGAATGAAGCTATGGAACGAACACGGGAAACTACTTTAATCGGAACATGAACGAACTCGGGCCCAGCTACAGACTTAAGAATGGCGAAGTCGGGCTAGGACACTCTGATTAGACGTTTATTCATGCGTGTTGACCTTTGAGACGTGCAATTTTAAGTGGCAGGGGGTTTCAGCTTGCTGCGACGTCGGACAGTGTACTCTATATTACAAGATGTGGTTTCCGACATCTTCACATTCTGTGGTGGTCCACAAAACTGTTGCTGCAGACACGCAACACTACCCTTCTCGCTCCCACCAACACTGACAGCTGGAATACACTCATTCATATTTAAAATCCTAGACGACTTTCATATACTCACCAGCGAACACTAATTCTGCTTACAAGTGATAACGCAATGATGGCTCACACACACAAAAAAAAAACGATTAACAAGCAACGCAGAAAGCTATCTGAAGACAGCCGTACGCTGGGACACCCCTCAAATCTTTAGCAACGTTGACCAGCCTGAGCAAGCATCAATGAAAGTTAAGCTAATACGTAGATGGGCCCGAGTGGGTTACTATCAATCTTTAATTGACTCATTTTAAATGAAATACAGACATCCCATAGTATATTATTCATTTTCATGTTTCACTTTACGGCGAAATATGCAAGGCAATAAATGTTGCTGTATATTTTGTATTCTTAATTTAAATTCACATCCAAGACAAAACAAACAATTCTTTAAGCTTTTTTTGTCTACCCGCTCTCAGCAGTGCGTTAGAAATAACTGTCTTAAAAGCGCTGATAAGGTTCTGCAACCTGGAATACAACTGCAAACGACGAGCACTAATCACGAACTTTAGAGGACATATATTTTGACGAATATTTGTACTTATGAAAGCATTTAAACAACGGTAAAGAGTAAGAGAAGTAACAAACAAATGTATAATCTGTTTAAGTGGCCAACAATTCCTGCCATCGTGAGGACTAAAAGATATGTGGCATGTAAGTTAGGTCAGTTGTGTATCCTTTACAGGAGGTTGCAGAAGCAGCCCCAGCAGCCACTGGCTATTGTGTGGTTTCGCTAGGCAAATTTACTTCCAGTAGTTTGTCATTGCTGCCTGGACGGTCGGCCCCCTGATACCACTGTCGAAACCAACGCAAGGCGCATGGCCTGCAGCTGGGATCAAAACCGGCATCCCGGCATTAGGAAGCGATCGCATCGTCTTAGCCACACAGCCGACTGTGGCATAAAGAGACAAGGGTAAATAACATAAAAACAAAAACTTCGTAAACAAAATAGGTGAATGGTCGTAGACCACGAAACAAACAAAGAAGGCGATGGTGAGATGATACACAGGCAGACGAACAAACACTTGGAGTCACCAACTTTCGAACAAAGGCTAATTACAGAAATAAATGCAGGGTCGTGCTATCTGCCCGAAGAGCTCTCAATGCTGAAGAAGAAGATGATGCTAGAAACGGTCATATTGTCACTTTATTTGGTAAATCCAGTTGTAAACTGGGAATGGAAATGTTTTGTTTCATTTTTGAGAAATCTCCCCGAGTGGCTTGCCGGGCTCCACTGGGGTATGGAGAAAGGGGGATAGACCCCCTACCTCTCTAAGAAGCATGACGTAAGAGGCGATCTGAGCCTCCACATAGTTTTAGACTCAATTGTAAAGAGTGTGTGATTCGGGGGGGGGGGGGGGGGGGGTGCTGAACCTACCTCCTCAGTGTTTTCCTATTTGTTGTTAGTCTCCATCTCTGTTTCGTGTCCGTGTGTATATGCTGTGTGTGTGTGTGTGTGTTCTGTGTTTGTGTGTGTGTATGTGCTGTGTGTATGTGTGTGTGTTGTAGTATTGTGACTATACTATTTAGCCATCGTTTATTTTATTTTATTTCATTTATTCCGCATCATATTTTTTTTAAACGTCGCTCACGTCACCCCTTAGAGATCTACATACTCTCCATTCCTCGCTTGTGTATTTCACTTATGTTTGAAAAAGGCTGCCCGGCCGAAACGTTACATTGTGTTGTTTTGTGCACGTTTTCCTCTTTCCCATTTTGTTTAGCTTTTTAGTCTAATTTCTCTGGAATTCATTGCGTTTGTGTGAGTGTCGTAACCTAGAGTGTGGGTGTGTGTGTATGTTTGTGCGGGCTCCGTGTGTGTGTTTCTGTCTGCATCGTGTATATGCAAATCATGTATGTATGTTTGAAGGTATGCTTTTGCTATCTATGCTTTTGAATTTGTACTTAACTATTTTTACCATGGATTTTGCTTTATTTGACCTCAACATGTTTTATTTATAACATACTAGATTTAATTGCCCGGTTTCGTCGGGGATAGTGACAGAAACCTCCCTTCCTCTACTTCATCTTTGTCCCCACGGCTGTCATATGTGTAGGCCTTTGTCTCTACCGCTGCCGTATCTTTAGTCATTGCGCCAAAGCGCACCTGTGGCATCTCATGTAATACTAACTCCAATGTGTAACAATTTGGGAGACAGCCACTTTCTACACATGTAAACACACGAGTTTGCTTAGTGGAGAAGGGAGGAGGAGTTGAGGGTGGAAGACAATGAGAATGAGGAGAGATGGGAGGAAGAAGAAGAGAAAAACAGAGAGATAGAGAGAGAAAAAGAGATAGTTTATTCAGAAATTATAATCACATAGGGAAATACTATTTCACAACAAATATAAAAGAGAAAACTCAGGGAATTTTACATAATTTATTAACAATTTTACACAACTGGCATTTAATTGTACAAGTCTTTCCTTCATGTTACGTGTACATGTCACAGCAAATGTGTACAGCTTTAGCACAAAATGTCACATGTTCTGTACACACGACGTACACACAAGGACATATATAGAATAACAAGGCTATGTGGTTTCTACAACTGAGTGTTTATGATATGAGGTGTGTGGTGTTTGATGACATTCTCAAACAGAAAATATTCTTTAAAAAAAACAGCAAATAATTTAATAAAAAGGAAATGCTGTGGGACGTATGTAGCATATATTACGCTAAAATATATTTTTTTATAAGCACTTCCCCCCCCCCCCCCCCCAACCTTTGCCCCCTTCCTTTTCCCCCCTTTAAAAAGCAGTTTTAACTCTTTGTAGCTATGCAGAAAATTGTCGGTATTGACTGACAGTCTTTCTGATACTGAAAGTTTTACAATTATTTTTCGAAGACATGACATGTTAAGTAATTGAGTGATTGAGTGAATGAGTGAGTGAGTGAGTGAGTGAGTGAGTGAGTGAGTGAGTGAGTGAGTGAGTGAGTGAGTGAGTGAGTGAGTGAGTGAGTGAGTGAGTGAGTGAGTGAGTGAGTGAGTGAGTGAGTGAGTGAGTGAGTGAGTGAGTGAGTGAGTGAGCGGGGGAGTGAATAAATGACAAGATAAGATGCAAGGTAGATGACAAGGCGATAGAACGGGCAAGTGACAAGATAAGATGCAAGGTAGATGACAAGGCGATAGAACGGGCAAGTGACAAGATAACATGCAAGGTAGATGACAAGGCGATAGAACGGGCAAGTGACAAGAGGCAGAAAATGCTAACATAAAGGTAAGAAGATACGCAAGTGACAAGATGACAGTGTGACAGAAAACTGAAGTGACAGGATGGATTGGTGACAAGATGTGTCGATGACAAGTGGGAATGGCGACAGTATCAGGCAAGACTCTGCTTGACCAAACATCACATCCTTGCTGTATCATTCTTGTAGATCCCAATCCATTGTAGCCAATGTGTGGACATATGTAGCAGATCACAGATCAGTCTCTCTTGGCTGTCCTCGGGGTTTCTGAAGCTACAAAGCCCAGGAGCAGAAGTCCGTCAATTTTATAGAGGCGACTGATTATATAGATACATTAGAATTACTTACTGTATGAGGGAAAAGTTGTAGCATATTCATGAGATGTTTCTCTCTCTCTCTCTCTCTCTCTCTCTCTCTCTCTCTCTCTCTCTCTCTCTCTCTCTCTCTCTCTCTCTCTCTCTTTCTCTCTCAGATTTGGGGAGATTATAGAAGTCGTCGAAATAAGGTCGGAAATTAGTTCTTTCGTCGGCTGTGAGTAGCGTCTCGGTGACTTGACTGCTTGGTAAGGTAGTGGTATTTATCTTTGTACTATTTGGTTAAAATAAAAGTGCTAATCTACGGAGTTTGAGGCAACAACACTAGCCAAGCGGTCGCCTTAAATGACCAGACTCAAGCGCCCCTCACATTTGCCGCCCTACACCACCCTGAAAAGTGGCACAGTCAGACAAGACAATGAGCAATGACGAGTAGTTGTTGATTTGTTTCTCAATGTGCGGCTTCAGGCTCTTAAAAGATATCTATTCTGTTAACAAACGCATGCATAGAAACATACGCACATACAGAGCTGGGAACATGTTTGTGAGTCATCCACACATACATACAAACATACGCACATACAGAGCTGGGAACATGTTTGTGAGAGTCAAACACACATCCATACAAACATACGCACATACAGAGCTGGGAACAAGTTTGTGAGAGTCATACACACATACATACAAACATTCGCAAATACAGAGCTGGGAACATGTTTGTGAGTCATACACACATACATACAAACATTCGCAAATACAGAGCTGGGAACAAGTTTGTGAGAGTCATACACACATACATACAAACATTCGCAAATACAGAGCTGGGAACAAGTTTGTGAGAGTCATACACACATACATACAAACATTCGCAAATACAGAGCTGGGAACATGTTTGTGAGTCATACACACATACATACAAACATTCGCAAATACAGAGCTGGGAACAAGTTTGCGAGAGTCATACACACATACATACAAACATTCGCAAATACAGAGCTGGGAACAAGTTTGTAAGAGTCATACACACATACATACAAACATTCGCAAATACAGAGCTGGGAACAAGTTTGTAAGAGTCATACACACATACATTCAAACATTCGCAAATACAGAGCTGGGAACAAGTTTGTGAGAGTCTATGTTCGAGGTAGATTCGGAAACACGTGGTCTATGACGTTACAAATTCAGAACTGTTTCGGAAAATGATAAAACAACAGAGACATTGATGTAATCGGGTAAGAGGGTGGGGCGAGGATGGAGAGGGTATGGTGACACCCCGGTCATCTTTAAAATGTGCACCAGGTGTGTCAATAGACATTTGTTATTTTAATAACTTAATAACACTCTGATGGCAGTCAGCTAAAATAATAATAACATTTGGTGTAAACTGACGTGTCACGCACTAGTGACAGGTCTGAGGTGACACTATTTACCAAACATGTCACCATGGGGTCAGTACACTGTTCCCACACGGGACTTCGCCAACACTAATGATTTCAGCCGTATATTGATATAGACAGGACCCCAGTCAGTGGCTGATGTCGTTAATATTACACTAGCCGCCTTTACCTCCCTGCAGATGTTCAGTACCTATTGTAGGCTGGTTTGTCGTAGGAGTCTAAAGTACTAGGGTTTTTCTTCTTCTTCAACTTTACAACGAAAATAGTTCTAACACAATACACATCAACATACATATAACTGTATAAAACGAATGCTGTAAAAACACTCGCAACTGAAAAGTAACAATGTAAATAACATTCCCAGGTTTAACACCTGTAGGTGCACTTGTCTACCTGACCCCGGCAGGTAACTGGGCTCGTAAATTGACACTAGTGCTGACATAATGAGGACACAAACACTATATTGCACAATTTACCGTCTCTCTTTTATGCTCTGTGTCTCCTGAAGCCTATATTACAGACATTACATAAACACATCATGAAGATTAAAAATGAATCCTTTTAACAGAAACATCTTACTTTTAATGCTACCACAGTAGTATTCACTTGATCAGCATGTCCTTCTATATATATATATATATATATATATATATATATATATTATATATATATATATATATATATATAGATATATAGATATATATATATATATAAAGTTTATTGCATAAATCGCTACTGCAATATAAATTGTGCAGTTTTTGTTTGTGTCCTCGCTACTTAAATTGACAGCTGGAAAACATTAATTCAAATTCCAAACAGCTGGAGAACTTAAATTCCCAACAGCTGGAAAACATTACTTTAAATTTTCAACAGCTGAAAACATTACTTTAAATTTCCAACAGCTGAAAACATTACTTTAAATTTCCAACATCTGAAAACATTACTTAAAATTTCCAACAGCTGAAAACATTACTTTAAATTTCCAAAAGCTGAAAACATTACTTTAAATTTCCAACAGCTGAAAACATTACTTTAAATTTCCAACAGCTGAAAACATTACTTAAAATTTCCAACAGCTGAAAACATTACTTTAAATTTCCAACAGCTGAAAACATTACTTTAAATTCCTCGTGTGGGTTCTGGGGCACCATTGTGGGGGAAAACAAGAACAGACAAACTGCCTCCCTAGCAAGCATGCCGTAAGAGTCGACTAACTGGGTATTTCCTTTGAAGTTGCAGTGCATCTGCCTGGCAGGCAAGGAACCAACAGTCTGCTTACATATAAGATCTATAAAACTGCATGAAGTCAGTTTTAAACGTCCGTCAAATGTGGACTCGAACCGAAGTTATTTAGACCGCAGGCAAGCATCTGTCTGGTCACTGTACTGTTGTGGTAGGGAGTTAGGAGAGAAATAATTGGTCAACACAGTACATAAGCATAGGATGATGTGACACGAAGTCAGCGTTTTTGTTGGTGGTAGCATATCGATACTGTTACTAACACTGGTTTTGACCTAATGCTGATAATCTGAGACTACGAAAGCTCACTGTGGATGTCAGACCAACAGACAAAAACACAGATATCCTGTTCAATTTCCAAAGAAGTTGTTACAACTGGGGCACCAGTATGAGCTACAGCATCCTGGTGTAGCTTGCAGTCCTGCGCCGGTCAACAGCTGTGAATGCAACTACTGTTTTGAGTCCTGGGGTCTGAGGTCGTCCAGAAGATCACTTTCATGTTTGTGCAACGAACATGATCATGCAGGTGTAAGAGGAAATAAAAAGACGAAAGGCCTGTGGATTTGGCTCATGTGTAACCTATCAGTCCATGAAAACGACAGTGCTTTGTTTTAACCCAGTGGACGAAATTCTGTGGAAGAGGAGACAGGATTCAGTCTGTTTTGTCTCACTTATATGCAGTGTGCAATCATGGCCTCAAATGACACATTCATTTATCTGATGAAAATAAACACGATAGCTGAAGCTATACAAGTCTATGAGAAACTGTAAAAAACTGGAACATCCGGCGCTCAGAACACATGCAATGGAAGCCAGCGCTACTCGAATCCGTCACTTGTCATCAAAAAACATCTCTGCTTGAAAGGTTCCATTGCCAGGGCATATGCCCAGATGCCTGTGGAGCAGCTGATGCACAGCCCATCTGTTTACAGACCAGTTAGTGCACAGCCCATCTGTTTACAGACCAGCTAGTTCACGACCCATCTGTTTACAGACCAGTTGGTGCACAGCCCATCAGTTTACAGACCAGTTGGTGCACAGCCCATTTGTTTACAGACCAGTTAGTGCACAGCCCATCTGTTTACAGACCAGTTAGTGCACAGCCCATCTGTTTACAGACCAGCTGGTGCACGACCCATCTGTTTACAGACCAGTTGGTGCACAGTCTATCTGTTTACAGACCAGTTGGTGCACGGCCCATCTGTTTACAGACCAGTTGGTGCACGGCCCATCTGTTTACAGACCAGTTGATGCACGACCCATCTGTTTACAGACCAGCTAGTGCGTGACCCATCTGTTTACAGACCAGTTGGTGAGGTATATGGTCAACATCGCAAGGTCCTATCCACTGAATACATTGTCCCAACTACCCATTTAAGACCAGATGGAACTTGAACCCGGACCATGTTTACCAGTCTATCTCGGCGTGGATTCGAACTTATGATAACAAGGCTGGTTAGCCGATGCACTAATTTGATTTCAATGATTCGGAAGGACCATCAGCGGAGGTAATGGTGAGGATGAATAGGATGAAAACGATGATAATGAAAATGATAATGGATAATTACAGGACAACGATAGACACATTTTCATCAAATACCGTTCAATAAATAATATTCGCCTTGACAGCACATTTTAAGAACTTGGAGAATAATCAAACCTTAGCATCGATAACGTTTCATACGTTGAATGTGTGAGGTTGTTTGAAACAAGATCATTTTAGAACATTCAGCAAGTCAGCGACCCAGGAAGACTGCAGTCACAATTTAATGCTTACTTTCTTTAGTTGAGAGAACAACACGACAGAAATGTTCAAATGTGAACATTCACTTTATACTTTCAAATGAACATTTTCAAACAGGGTCATTTCGCTGTGCGAAAGTCAATAATCTGAGGCAGTGGAGTTAAGCCAGATGTAATCGCAAGACTCAAGTCAGTACAATACGTACTGAACCTGTCTTCCTTTTTTTTCGGTCAATTAACTACTTGTAAAACAAGACAGTCAAGTCAATCATAATGGAAGAGCCAGGTCGAGATTAAGACAAAGGCATCATCAGCTGGCGATCTATTCTGGTAAGGTAATCCTGTAATTTGTCATTGCTTTCCCTGCCACCAGAGTGAATCATGTCTATCTGAAGTCACACTGTAGATTCCGTGAGTTGTCAGTTTGTTCAGATTCTTCTGTTATGAAGTAACTAATTTCCATTTGAAGATAATAAATACAACATGTACTTGTCTGGCAGATAGTAGGCAGTTACTTTCTGGCTTGAATGCCGGGGGTAATGCCTGACTTGGTTGCTGTGGGGAACAAGCAAACATTCTTGATTACAGTCCTGTTGCTGGTTCTTTCTTAAGAAGAAGAGGTCAGGTGGGAGCTTCCATCCTGGAGAAGAGTTGGTAGAAATCTTCAGCTTTTGGTCTAGGCTATACCTTTGAAGTCTTCGTGAGTCCATATGGTCGATCGTCAGGACTGGATCGTTCACAGAAGGTAGCAATAGAAGACTGGTCTACATCTGGCTGAGAGCGTCATCATTGTCAAATGAGACAAGATCACTTACAGCTGCACTCGTCTACGGACATGTCCTGGTAGTTCTTGAGCACCGTGCGCCCTTTCTCGTCCCGGTACAACATGGAGATTGAAGACATCTTGCTGGGAACACAGCAGACCATGGGCACCGAGCCGGGGCTGACTTTGTAAACCCTGGCCTGGAGCATGGCGTGGTTGGAGGCTTTGGTGAAATGTGGCAGAGGAGCCATGCAGTCTCCGTGACAATAGTAGGCGCTGTAACCTGTAGGAGCCACAATCCAGTCGTCCCAACCAACGTCGTTAAAATTTACATACAGACCATGTCTTTGGCAAATATTTTTATTTCCTTTCTTCTTTCTTTTCCTCTTCTTCTTTTTATCCTTTTTACCTTTTTTATGTTTTTTGTTATCGCCCTCTGAAGTTTGGCGTCTGTTCCGCTTTAATCTGGTCAGTCTGATTGGTTTTGAGGAGGTGGGCGAGGAGCCGTCATCCGTGAAGGCCACCAACAGCGGACGCTGCAGTGCCCACTCGCCCTCGGAGACGTCGACGGATCTGCGTATCCGAACATGATTATCTGTTGAAAGTAAGGAAGATGGCGTCCCTGGGATCTGACCCACTAACCTAATTTCTAGTCCGTGGTTGTGTTTGTCCTCCCGTTTCCACTTTAATACTGCGGGACGGATGTCGAAGCTCTGCCAGCTGGAGTTCCCTTGGTATGAGACCACCTGGGTGTCGATTAGTCTTGTGAAGGCATCACCATCTTCTGAGTCCGGTCGCATAATTTCGTGCACTTCAACCCGATATGAAGCGACATCGTCGACTGAGGTAGAACTATGACTGGACTGGAGTGCCCCAAGACTGGGGTCTGTGGCCGACCCAGGACCCGCGGCCTGTCGATCGGTTCTAGGGGCCAGGTAGACTCTCAGCTCTGCACCCGTAAGGGTCTCAGCCTTCGGGAGTCCACTGATGTCGAAGTGAACCCTGGAGCATAGCGGCTGCTGGCACCTCTTGCTGTCAGCGTCTGAAACAGAGAATGGAGAGAATCAGCTCTGCGTCTGAAACAGATACAAGAGAGATTTGGTCATGCGCCACAAACAGAGAAGAGAGAGAGAGAGAGAGAGAGAGAGAGAGAGAGAGAGAGAGAGAGAGAGAGAATAAGTCATGTGCCATATACAGATAAAAGAGAGAATAAGTCATGTGCCATATACAGATAAAAGAGAGAATAAGTCATGTGCCATATACAGATAAAAGAGAGAATAAGTCATGTGCCATATACAGATAAAAGAGAGAATAAGTCATGTGCCATATACAGATAAAAGAGAGAATTAGTCATGAGCCAGAAACAGAGAATAGAGAGAATTAGTCATGCGCCAGAAACAGAGAACAGAGAGAATTAGTCATGCGCCAGAAACAGAGAACAGAGAGAATTAGTCATGCGCCAGAAACAGAGAACAGAGAGAATTAGTCATGCGCCAGAAACAGAGGGAATTAGTCATGCGTTGGAAACAGAAATCTATCGTTAAGAGAAGATACCAGTACAAATGCGATATGACAGAGATAGGTCAGTATCGTCTTTAAGCTATACTATATTATTAGCGGTGCTGCTAAAGAGGTTGAAACCAAACGTGGAAGATGCATTAGGGGATTACCAAGCAGGTCTTCGACAGAACATCACCAGAACATCAAGTATTCACCTTAAGACAAACAAACGGCAGAGAAAAATTGGGAACATATGGATTTTAAAAGGACATTTGAAAATGTACATACAAACAGCTTGTGAAATTGTGTAATTATATAAACAGCTTGTGAAATGGTGTAATTATATAAACAGCTTGTGAAATGGTGTACATACAAACAGCTTGTGAAATGGTGAGACATATAAACAGCTTGTGAAATGGTGTACATATAAACAGCTTGTGAAATGGTGTACATATAAACAGCTTGTGAAATGGTGTACATATAAACAGCTTGTGAAATGGTGAGACATATAAACAGCTTGTGAAATGGTGTACATATAAACAGCTTGTGAAATGGTGTACATACAAACAGCTTGTGAAATGGTGTACATATAAACAGCTTGTGAAATGGTGAGACATATAAACAGCTTGTGAAATGGTGTAATTATATAAACAGCTTGTGAAATGGTGTAATTATATAAACAGCTTGTGAAATGGTGAGACATATAAACAGCTTGTGAAATGGTGAGACATATAAACAGCTTGTGAAATGGTGTAATTATATAAACAGCTTGTGAAATGGTGTACATATAAACAGCTTGTGAAATGGTGAGACATATAAACAGCTTGTGAAATGGTGTACATATAAACAGCTTGTGAAATCGTGTACAAATAAACAGTTTATGAAATAGTGTACATATAAACAGCTGGTGAAATGCTTCACACGACTGTGGAGTTTCATGGCTGTTAATCAACATAAAGAGACTTTGTATGGAAGACACTTATAGTAACATATTAGGATAGAAAGCAATTTATTATAACAAAAACACCTGGTTTAAAGCCACTTGATGTCCTTTTCCACACTTCTATAGAAAATTAAAAGGAAGGTGGAAGAAGATTGTACTACAGCAGAAAACAACATAGCTATGTAGGTGACATTGATACCGTTGCAGAAAAATAGCTAGATAGTAAAAATACCCAGTCGCGTCATTTAAAGGCGTCAGCTCAAAATAGGACTAGGTATTAATCAAGAGTCGGCTCTGTGGCTAAGTCGATGCGAACGCTTCATAATGTCGGGATAGGGGGTTCGATCCCAGCTGCGGGCCAAGCGCCTTGCGGCAGTTTCGACTGTGGTATCAAGGAAGCCGACTGTCCAGAAAGCAATGGCAAACTACTGGACGTAAATTTGCCTAGAAAAAAACCACACAACAGCCAAGGGCTGTTGCGTTTGGTTCTGCAACGCCCTGCAAAGGATACGCAACTAACCTATCAATCAAGACAAGACAGAAAACATGATAATAACAAGACAGGGAAAGGATGAAAATCTCCGACCACAAGCAACTAGATATTATAATAATCAAGAGAACAGAAACTAAACATACTTGGCTACAAACCACAAGTAAGTAGATATTATAATAATCAAGAGAACAGAAACTAAACATACTTGGCTACAAACCACAAGTAAGTAGATATTATAATAATCAAGAGAACAGAAACTAAACATACTTAGCTACAAACTGCATGCAAGTAGATATTATAATAATCAAGAGAACAGAAACTAAACATACTTGGCTACTAACTGCAGCTGCTCCAAAATACTAAAATAAGAAATGAGACCTAAAATACAATCTGGAAATGAAATATGCTATGCGCTACAACAACTGACAAGAGCAAAGGCTCCACCTGACAACACCAAGATGACAATATACACAAGGCTGCTGTACATCAGTTGCCTTATATGGCTCTAGAATCTGGAGCACCAATAGAAGAGATGGAGACTTATTACAATTGTTTGTCAGCTGCGTTTTGTGGCGAATCTGTGGCCCCATCAAAGATGCAAACAGCAGGAACAAAAAAGCAGAAGTAACGATGAAAGTCGCCTTATGTTCAAATCACCATTAATCACTGGCACAACGATGGCTGATAGACTGAAATGTTTGGGGCATATCGAGAGACTGTCCGGTGACAGACACGAAAAACTGTACACAAAGGAGCAGTATGGCTATAGACCACGAGGTGGGCCAATTTTTCTTTCCACATAATTTTCGTCCATTCTGTTACTTGTTTGGCTTTTGTTCCTCATTGCGTAGTCATATGCCTCTCTCTCTCTCTCTCTCTCTCTCTCTCTCTCTCTCTCTCTCTCTCTCTCTCTCTCTCTCTCTCTCATTCTTTCTCTCTCTCATTATTCATTTGGTCTAATCTCTCTTCTCCTTCCTTAGTCTCCTTTAGCGTAAGCTTTCAGTTCACACAAACACACACACACACACACACCACACTACACAGTTCTCTTAGTATCTGTTTTTGGTTTGTGTGAGAGGGTGTGTTGTTGTGTGTTGGCACATGGGCGTACGGGTGCAAGTGTTTGAATTCGAGATACTACTTGTGTAAACAAAGGTTCAACGTTACGCCACCGCTTCCGACTATCGAATGTGAGAGAAAATGTTTGCAGAATCCTCTTTCTTAGGAGACTAACAACAACACGTGTTGTTTATACAACAATTTTTGCAGGTTTCAGGCGATCATTTTAATGGTAGGCCGTCCACAACATGCTCTGGTAAGCTATGTCATCAATCATGATTGTTTGCAGATAAATATGTTCCAAGAAATCACTTTGAGAGAAACCCCTGAGGTTACAAGGAGAAACAAATGGCAGAGTAGCCCCAGTAACTTACAGTGAGTGAGCCTTCGACAAAGTACCGGAGGGTTTAGAAAATGGCAGTGCAGTGTCTTCTCACCCCTTACAGGTCGGAATTCTAACTGGTCTTAGATCAAATTTATACTTTTTCAACACTAAACGGATTAGACAGATTTTACATAAAGTCATAAATTCAGTCTATTTTCGTATAATGATTGTAATTCGGCATCTTTGTAAACTCTAGACATGAATTCCAGGAACTCGTTGATCCTACCAATATAATCTTGCGTTATATATTAGTGGTATTTTGTGGTCGCAAGTGCGGGTTAAAAACAACAAATGAAGTGGTTTGGACACCTTATAAGAATGCCCTAGTACTATCCGCCACAGCAAGCCACGCTAAAACGTTACAACGGGTATAGAGCGAGTGGAAGAGCTCGGAAAATATGAAGTGATGGCATTAAGAACAACCTTACAGAAATGAACATCAGTCTTAATAGTGCTCTTGACAGAGCTCATCAACGAACATTATATCTCCCCCCGACACTTCGCTGCGGTATAAGGTGGAAGAGAAGAAGAAGAAGAGGTGCGGATGGTCTTAAGTCGCATCGGGAGAAGGTTTAGAAACAGAAAACGGAAGTCACTGTGGCTTCTACAATGGGCATAGAGTATTAACAGGGATATATGGGAATCTTCTGTGTGCTTGTTAGTAAGAGTATCGCCGAGGAAGGTACTCACCCTGACAATCAAAAGCGTTACCAAAGCCTAAAGATATGATCTAATGTCATTGGGATGTAGAAAACAAGGAGAAACTGCAACATTATGCATCTCAGGAAACTCTACAAGGGAAACGCTAAAGAAACACAAAGATCTGATAGTGAGGGTCTAGTGTCAGACAGATCATGTCCATCGGCTAGGCAAGGCCTTGACCTTTGACAGTGTTAGCCTAGTGAATTGGCTCAGTAAAGTAAGGGTCCCTAGACACACCAGTGGCTCATTGGGCATATCAGGCAAGACTCGTATTTCCTATAACTCTCGATAGGTGATGTCGACACAACATCACAGCAGCCGCCTTTACTTCTCTGGGCTTTACCTGGTACATATGTAAGGCTAGCTCGAACTGGGAGCATAGGTCAGTCACTGTTTCCAAAGTTGATACAATATTTTTGTTGCCTTCTGTCATACTTAGTAGTTTTGTGTGTGTGGTAACAATCTAAGTCAGATAAACCAGTTATTTGTAACTGTAAACTTTAAACCTCCTCATGTGTATTTCGGGGCCCCATGTCATATGAGTCGACTAATAGAAGGCTACCTTCGAAGTCGGACTGCATCTGCCTGAGAGCAAGGAACCAACAATCTGCATACAAATGAGCCAGATCTGTAAAACGGATGTGCACGCGGTACACAGGTTCTAGAACAAGATGACAGTCTAGAGGTAGACGAACAACAAGAACTTTTCGGTGGAGTATACAGCCGGCGACCGTCAGGAACAAGAGATCGAGAGACTGTAAACGGTGTTCTGAAGGTCTTGTTACCTTTCCTATGTTGCTGAAGCAGGTAGTGAAGGGATCATGCAACATGGGAAACACCTGGCTCTCCTGTCGCAGGTCGACCCAGTCTAAAATGGGTTCCAGGATGTACGTCCTGGGGAAGTAAAGACGGCCGGCGTAATGTTGACCACATTGCCCACCGAGTGCTGATTGGTGTGAAAAAAATATGTCCATGTGCCTGATGCGCCTAAAGGCGTGATAAGGGTCTTCATTTTACTTTTAGACAAGAAAGTTCACCAGGATAGAAAGTTGGCTGGGGACCAACTGGTTTTCCGGTATGATGTGTAGAGAGCGACGTTGTGCTAAAGTCTTGCTGCATGATGATGATAGTAAAAGATGGCGGCGGGGAATCAGTGGAAAATCAACCCATAAAAGCCCTACAAGTTATACCGACATCAGAATGGAACATTGGACTAACTGGAATGTTTGCTTCGAAGTCAGAGAACATCAACCACACAGGCGAGGAATCACCAGTCTACTGAGAAGAAGATAGGTCTGTAAAACTGATGTGCACCCGTGAGTTAGGTTCTGGAACAGGTCGAAAGTCCAGAAGTTGACGAATAACCAAAACTTTCGGGCGGAGAAAACAGCCGGTGAGCGCCAAGATAAAGCTGCGAAATTATTGGCCAGAAGGATACTTTTTCTTTACCAGAGGCGCCGACACCAAGAAATTCTATAGGGGTTGGGGGGGGGGGGTGAGGGGTTTAAGCTTGGTTTATATGCTCAGCAATAATAAGCATTATTATCATTATTATTTTTATTATGCATCGAATTGCAAATAGTATAACAGTTTATGTGAACTAATATGAAATGTGTGAACAAACGCTTTAAAAGATGACGTCTGTTGATAATGGGAGGAAATTAAAAAAAAAGGGAGGGGGATTGTGGTGTGGGAAGGACGGGGTGCGGGGGGGGGGGGGTAGGGGGGACCATAGTCCCCCAAACCGCCAGCTACAGACACCAATGGTCCTTATACACAGACCAAGAGGTCTGACTTCAGGCATGCTACACTAGACTGTCCTAGCAGTTACGCTGACACCGATACACATTCTGTTAGAGACTAAACGGGGTATCTATGATGTTGCTTGTAGACTGAACGGGGTATCTGTGATGTTGCTTGGAGACTGAACAGTGTATCTATGATGTTGCTTGTAGACTGAACACGGTATCTGTGATGTTGCTTGTAGACTGAACGGGGTATCTGTGATGTTGCTTAGAGACTGAACGGTGTATCTATGATGTTGCTTGTAGACTGAACGGGGTATCTGTGATGTTGCTTGTAGACTGAACAGGGTATCTGTGATGTTGCTTGGAGACTGAACGGGGTATGTACGATGTTGCTTGGAGACTGAACGGGGTATCTGTGATGTTGCTTGTAGACTAAACGGGGTATCTGTGATGTTGCTTGTAGACTGAACGGGGTATCTGTGATGTGGCTTGGAGACTGAACGGTGTATCTATGATGTTGCTTGGGGACTGAACGGGGTATCTACGATGTTGCTCGTAGACTGAACGGGGTATCTGTGGTGTTGCTTGGAGACTGAACGGGGTATCTGTGATGTTGCTTGGAGACTGAACGGGGTATCTGTGATGTTGCTTGGAGACTGAACGGGTTATCTGTGGTGTTGCTTGGAGACTGAACGGTGTATCTGTGATGTTGCTTGGAGACTGAACGGTGTATCTGTGATGTTGCTTGGAGACTGAACGGGGTATCTGTGATGTTGCTTGGAGACTGAACGGTGTATCTGTGATGTTGCTTAGAGACTGAACGGGGTATCTGTGATGTTGCTTGGAGACTGAACGGTGTATCTGTGATTTTGCTTGGAGACTGAACGGTGTATCTGTGATGTTGCTTGGAGACTGAACGGTGTATCTGTGATGTTGCTTGGAGACTGAACGGTGTATCTGTGATGTTGTTTGGAGACTGAACGGTGTATCTGTGATGTTGCTTGGAGACTGAACGGTGTATCTGTGATGTTGCTTGGAGACTGAACGGTGTATCTGTGATATTGCTTTTATTTAGATTTGCCAGACCAGACAGATTCTCAGAGTGGTCAAACTGTCAGGCACCAGTCAGGAGGGGACAATGGGCCGAAGGGGTTGAACATGTGGGTCAGACACTTGAAACCACAGATGTGGCATCGACACAGAATGCAGCATCCTCTTTGCTTCTTTAAAAGTGAAGTGCGCAAGCCAGCAATGTTTGCATACCAGCCTGGCGGTGATAGGTTCCAAACCCCACTGAGGCCTTGCACAAAACTGGCCTGGACTGTCTAGTCAACCCGACCTCTAATAAAAACCCGATGAGCGCTTTGGGTTGTGGTTACAGTTAGGGTACACATTAGGGTTAGAGATAGAGTTAGGGTACAAATTAGGGTTAGAGATAGAGTTAGGGTACATATTAGGGTTAGAGATAGAGTTAGGGTACATATTAGGGTTAGAGATAGAGTTAGGGTACAAATTAGGGATAGAGATAGGGTTAGGGTACACATTAGGGTTAAAGATAGAGTTAGGGTACATATTAGGGTTAGAGATAGAGTTAGGGTACATATTAGGGTTAGAATTAGGGTGAGGGCAAGTCGGCCTCTCTGAGGTGGTCGGGGCTGACAAGGATCCTAACCCTAACCCTAACCCTAACTCTAACATTAACCCTAACCCTAGCTCTAACCCTAACTCTAACCTCAACCCTAACATTAACTCTAACCCTAACTCTAACTCTAACCCTAACCCTAACTCTAACCCTAACTCTAACTCTAACCCTAACTCTAACTCTAACCCTAACTCTAACCCTAACTCTAACTCTAACTCTAACCCTAACTCTAACTCTAACCCTAACTCTAACCCTAACTCTAACCCTAACCCTAACCCTAACCCATAGCAGCCCTAGAATACTGACTGGAATTTGCCTGGAATTTCAGGATTTCCTTTTTTGGGGTAAATTAAAAGAGTGCACTCACAGTGGGTTTATGACGGTAGATTTCTATGTGTACAGATTAATCGAGCCTGGATGGGTGGTGGAGGTGATGTAAAAAAAAACCTTTGCAGGTTCTTCCAGTCTATAACAGGGGTTAGAAAACTCGGGGGAAGACAAGGCGACTGCGTGTGATTAACCACATCAATAATAATGTCTTTCGTTATGTCGCAATAGTGTGAGAGAGAGAGAGAGAGAGAGAGAGAGAGAGAGAGAGAGAGAGAGAGAGATTGTCAGAGACATAGATGATGGATGTTAGTTCATCCCCTCCCGCAACCCCAGGCGTGTTTATGCGTTAGACAGTCTACAAGTGTGTGTGAGAATGGGAGTGGACGATAGAAAGACAGACAAAGAGTCAGGTAGACAGACACAGAAATTAAGAGAGAGGCAGAAGAAAGAGAGATGCATAGAAAGAGGCAGACAGATTGGGAGTAACAGAGAAACAGACAGACATAGATATTGGGAAAGGCAGAGAGAAAAAGAAACAGAGACAGGCGCATAAAGAAAGAGACAGAGAGACAGCGAGTGACAGAGAGAGAAGCGCAGATATTGAGAGAGACAGAGAGAGAAGCATAGACATTGAGAGAGACAGAGAGAGAAGCATAGACATTGAGAGAGACAGAGAGAGAAGCATAGACATTGAGAGAGACAGAGAGAGAAGCATAGACATTGAGAGAGACAGAGAGACAGCGAGTGACAGAGAGAGAAGCATAGACATTGAGAGAGACAGAGAGACAGCGAGTGACAGAGAGAGAAGCACAGACATTGAGAGAGACAGAGAGAGAAGCATAGACATTGAGAGAGACAGAGAGACAGCGAGTGACAGAGAGAGAAGCATAGACATTGAGAGAGACAGAGAGACAGCGAGTGACAGAGAGAGAAGCACAGACATTGAGAGAGACAGAGAGAGAAGCATAGACATTGAGAGAGACAGAGAGAGAAGCATAGACATTGAGAGAGACAGAGAGACAGCGAGTGACAGAGAGAGAAGCATAGACATTGAGAGAGACAGAGAGACAGCGAGTGACAGAAAGAGAAGCACAGACATTGAGAGAGACAGAGAGAGAAGCATAGACATTGAGAGAGACAGAGAGAGAAGCATAGACATTGAGAGAGACAGAGAGACAGCGAGTGACAGAGAGAGAAGCATAGACATTGAGAGAGACAGAGAGACAGCGAGTGACAGAGAGAGAAGCACAGACATTGAGAGAGACAGAGAGACAGCGAGTGACAGAGAGAGAAGCATAGACATTGAGAGAGACAGCGAGTGACAGAGAGAGAAGCATAGACATTGAGAGAGACAGAGAGACAGCGAGTGACAGAGAGAGAAGCATAGACATTGAGAGAGACAGCGAGTGACAGAGAGAGAAGCATAGACATTGAGAGAGACAGCGAGTGACAGAGAGAGAAGCATAGACATTGAGAGAGACAGAGAGACAGCGAGTGACAGAGAGAGAAGCATAGACATTGAGAGAGACAGAGAGACAGCGAGTGACAGAGAGAGAAGCATAGACATTGAGAGAGACAGAGAGATGCAGAAAGACATGGAGTGATAGAGTGAGACACAGACATGATACTGAGAAACAGAGAGACAGACAGACATAGATACTGAGAAAGACAGAGAAGGACAGACGGACAGACACTGATACTGGGACAGATAGAGAGAGAGACAGAGACAGAGACAGAGAGAGAGAGACAGAGAGAGAGACAGAGAGAGACAGAGAAGGACAGACGGACAGACACTGATAATGTGACAGATAGAGAGAAAGAGACAGGGAAGCCGCGCAGACAGAAATAGAGAGAGAGACAGACAGGGACAGAGAGAGATACAGAGAGGGGTATACAGAGAGAGAGATAGACGTCTAAAGAGAGAGAGAAAGAGAGAGAGAGAAACGTCTAAAGAGAGAGAGAGAGAGAAGGGGGGGGGGGGGTTGGAGATAGAGATATAGGAAATTAGAGTGTACTTGACATTAAGTAGTAGCTTCCCCGACACTGTCAACTAGACGTAAACCGAAAAAGAAACACATGGCATGCGCTTTCACCGTATAACCTGGAGGAAATTGTCTGGGTTTAAACTCCTATATCAAATGATCAAAAGATTAGTTTAGCACCTCTGGGCTGCTACAGAAAGGTTGACCACACCAGCCTGAGTGTTACAAGACCATGGTGTGAGTGGTAGACCATCAAGGCAGACTGCCCGTTCAATCTTTACAGCAGTTATCACATTAGAGATATAATTAACAAGTAGACTATGTATTGATTGGCAGTCATAGAAAGATAGGAGGGCACAACAGACATCATAAAAATCGAAAGCTATAGGAGTCTCAAGTACGTTTTCTGCCTTCACCAACAAGAAGATGTTGGACTAAAAGCTCTAAGTCTTTTGTCTAGAACCAAATCAAGACAACGAGAAACAAAGGAAGCACACAAAGCAGATAAGAGACTTGGCGAACGATCGGCTAGGATTTGGGTAAAACATGGGTTGAGCTCCAGCCGGACCACACAATAAGACCGTCTTCTTCTTCTTCTTCTTCTTAACGTTGACGTGTAGACTCCAGGGGAAAGTTGTGGCTGTCCGTCAACTTCTGAACTCCAGTCTTGTTCCAGAGCTTGAGTTTTATGTGTGTACATCCGTTTTACAGATCTTGTTTATAAGTATTTACTGTCTGCTGCTCGCCTCTCATATGCATTAACTCTTTGACTTCGAAGACGTTTGCTGCAGTGTGCTAGGTCTAAAGCTCACCCCTCCCCCCACCAGCACACTTCCAACCTTTATGAAGAAAGAATAAGCTAACGTTGCGACAGTTAGTTGAGGGTGTATATTCTACCTGGGATACAGGGCTTAAGAGATAAGAGTATATTCTTTGGTGGATTAAGTATTCGAGCAACTGAAAAGTATGTTTAAAAAAAGACAATGAGGAACGGCCTACACTAACTCTGATGCAGAAGGGGACTTGCCTGTAAGGACCCGCCTGTAGGGACCCTACTGTAAGGACCCTACTGTAAGGACCCTACTGTGAGGACCCGCCTGTAAGGACCCGACTGTAAGGACCCGACTGTAAGGACCCGACTGTAAGCACCCGCCTGTAAGGACCCGACTGTAAGGACCCGCCTGTAAGGACCCTACTGTAAGGACCCGACTGTAAGGACCCTACTGTAAGGACCCTACTGTGAGGACCCTACTGTAAGGACCCTCCTGTAAGGACCCTACTGTAAGGACCCTACTTTGAGGACCCGCCTGTAACACCCGATCTGGCAAGACTGCAGATCTCGTAGGCCTACCTGCATTCAGTTTTTAAAAGGAGTAGAAAATTATAGGGAAGAGAAAAAGTTTGTAAGAAACAACAAACAGTTTATGTTAGCTTTACAAAATCGATCACAATAAACAAACAAAGGACGTTGCGGCTATTAGCCTTCATCAGCACAAAAAGAACAATACAGTACACATACACAAATATACTCTAACTATAAAGTGACTACATCAGTAGCCAAGATGATGAGTGTGTGGAAATGAACTGGGGCTCTCAACTCGTTATGTCTGCAACGGTTCATTAGCCTCGTTTTCTGAAGATGGTATGTTCGTTTTTGGCCTTAGTCGTTCGGTTTGGTAGTACAGTTGTTTTTAGTGTTTCCGAGGGATCATTACTGGAGCTACGCAGTTCGTATTTTATGGGACTTCCTTGTCAGGTGATCAACTGTTATCAGGATAGCGACCGATCCATATAGGACACAATTCATGCAGTGAGGTCGATTCTCTTCCCTTTAACCCTGTCGACCCGAGAAGCTTAAATCTAGTCAACTTCGGCTGTGAAGCAGTCCCATAAATGCCGACATCACTTGTTCTCCAAAAAAAGTATATGAATTCCATTGGTCTCAATAAAAATAACTTAAAAATAACTAATTTTTTAAATATTTATTATTGAACTGTTTAGAATTCTTCTTCTTCTTCAGCGATCTCTGGTCATGCGCATAATCCACTGTTGGTCATAAACTGGGATGTCTTTTCAAGGTCTCAGGTTTCCCCAAAGCTTAGTTGTCAGTTCTACTGGGTGTTGCCATATGTCGCTCCGCAGCTCCGCCAGGAGAGGACAGTCTTGCAGGACATGTTCTGGAGTCTGTTCAGCACGAAGACACTGGCAGAGAGCTGTTTGGCTCATACCTAATTTATATGAGTGTTTATTGAGTCTGCAGTGTCCAGTGCGTAAGCGAAAAACTGTGACTAGGTCTGCTCTGTTCAAGTGCCTCAGAAAATCTTTTCCGTAGTCATAACCAGTGTTGTTTTTCCAGTCTGTTTCTGATTTTCTCTTAATGAGAGTTTTGACTTCTGGAAAAGATAGTGGCTGGTAGGTCTGTAGTTTGTTACTGCCTTTCTTGGCTAAAGCATCTGCGCTTTCATTGCCTTTGATGCCGCAGTGAGACGGAATCCACTGCAAGTGAATTTCTGCCTTATTTGACAACATAGCAAGTTCCTGTGTTAGACTTTGTAGTGTGCTGTCGGTAGGTTTGGACTCAAGGGCCTGTACAGCTGACAGTGAGTCAGTGAGAAAAACTAGCCTGCCTGCGGTGATTTGCAGATTGTTCATATACTGTGCTGCCATCAATAGAGCTGAGAGTTCTGCCTTGTAGTTAGAGAACTGTTTAGAATAATTTCAGAGGTTTTTGTTTTCTATAAATCCTCATGGATTTGGGCGAGTGGGTTAAATACTTCTTTGAAAACACCCTCAAAGATGGCGGACACTCTCTAATGTTTTTACAGTAGAGCAGTCACTATGCCAGATAGACTGCACACTCGCAACAACAACATTATCATCATAAACAAAACCAGACGACGACAATAACAGGATCACAGGCTTCAAATCTTACCTGTATGCAGAAAACTACGGACTGTATTTGCAGCAATGGCGCCATTGCCCTTGAGTTTGAGATATTTGCTTCGCTTTCTGGAGACTTCCGTTTGCGCCTTATACAAATCCAGCATGTATTCCGGAACTGCGTAGTCTGGGCTAACCTTTGGCCTCTTTTCGAGTCCGTTATTTTTCAAAAATAATTGTTCAACTGCTTTGAGCATATTTTTATTCTTCACTGATATCTTGAACTGCTCACGTTTCTGCAAAGGTGAACCATTTGTCTGTGATATCTGTTGATGCTGGGCCGAATTTGTGGCAGATGTTTTCATGACAATCGATAAAGGCGGGGTTTCAGATTGTAAACTGCTGTCTGATTGGACACTAGTAAGTGGTGTGACACTTAATTGGCTATTAACAGTTGTGGGCGAGGTTTCTTGTGGCGTCTTGTGCTTTAATTGGTCGCTTATGTGTGAAAATGAATTTGTTTGGCTATCACTGGGATAAATGTTCGTGTCTGATGATGACGGCTGAAAATGTTGCGACAACGTCCGTGAACTGGATGACACTGTTGACGTTGCTGGAAGTGACTGGGATGTTTCTGATAAAGGCGATTCTGTGTGTGAGGACCGTGATAGCGGCGCAGACGATGATGAAGAAGAGGGTGGTGAAATCGAAGCTGTGTTGATATTAGCGAAGGTAAGGCTCGGCACCAGCAGCAGTATCAGCAAGGTCACGTGACAGCAGTAGGACGCCCCAATCATGCTTGGCTGGACACCTGTTGATATAAAACAATTTGATTGGTTTGGTTTTAGACATCTTCACATTATCAGAAGACTATGCGATTGGCTAAATAATCTATGTCACTGTTTGAATAGACGATTACGTTGTGACATTTGGTTTTAATCGGACAATTATCTATTGACAAATACATTATACAGTTTCATCCGTGCCTTGTATAAAAGTCAATCAATTTTCTTTTCAATCGGCTTCTACATTAAACTTCCAGGGAAAGATTTTAATCTTCTCCTTCAGCTAGACTGGCTGGCGAGAACAGGTTCAACAACGTTTAGCTCGTCAGGGTTCCACAACGTTGAGGTCAGGTTAGGGTTTCACAACGTTGAGGTGAGGTTAGGGTTCCACAACGTTGAGGTGAGGTTAGGGTTTCACAACGTTAAAGTGAGGTTAGGGTTTCACAACGTTGAGGTGAGGTTAGGGTTTCACAACGTTGAGGTGAGGTTAGGGTTCCACAACGTTGAGGTCAGGTTAGGGTTCCACAACGTTGAGGTCAGGTTAGGGTTCCACAACGTTGAGGTTAGGTTAGGGTTTCACAACGCTGAGGTGAGGTTAGGGTTTCACAACGTTGAGGTGAGGTTAGGGTTTCACAACGTTGAGGTGAGGTTAGGGTTTCACAACGTTGAGGTTAGGTTAGGGTTTCACAACGCTGAGGTGAGGTTAGGGTTTCACAACGTTGAGGTGAGGTTAGGGTTTCACAACGTTGAGGTCAGGTTAGGGTTCCACAACGTTGAGGTCAGGTTAGGGTTCCACAACGTTGAGGTGAGGTTAGGGTTTCACAACGTTGAGGTGAGGTTAGGGTTTCACAACGTTGAGGTCAGGTTAGGGTTCCACAACGTTGAGGTCAGGTTAGGGTTCCACAACGTTGAGGTTAGGTTAGGGTTTCACAACGCTGAGGTGAGGTTAGGGTTTCACAACGTTGAGGTGAGGTTAGGGTTTCACAACGTTAAGGTGAGGTTAGGGTTTCACAACGTTGAGGTGAGGTTAGGGTTTCACAACGTTGAGGTGAGGTTAGGGTTTCACAACGTTAAGGTGAGGTTAGGGTTTCACAACGTTGAGGTGAGGTTAGGGTTCCACAACGTTGAGGTGAGGTTAGGGTTTCACAACGTTGAGGTGAGGTTAGGGTTTGACAACGTTAAGGTGAGGTTAGGGTTCCACAACGTTGAGGTGAGGTTAGGGTTTGACAACGTTGAGGTGAGGTTAGGGTTCCACAACGTTGAGGTGAGGTTAGGGTTTGACAACGTTGAGGTGAGGTTAGGGTTTGACAACGTTGAGGTGAGGTTAGGGTTCCACAACGTTGAGGTGAGGTTAGGGTTTGACAACGTTGAGGTGAGGTTAGGGTTCCACAACGTTGAGGTGAGGTTAGGGTTTGACAACGTTGAGGTGAGGTTAGGGTTTGACAACGTTGAGGTGAGGTTAGGGTTCCACAACGTTGAGGTGAGGTTAGGGTTTGACAACGTTGAGGTGAGGTTAGGGTTCCACAACGTTGAGGTGAGGTTAGGGTTTGACAACGTTGAGGTGAGGTTAGGGTTTGACAACGTTGAGGTGAGGTTAGGGATGACAACGTTGAGGTGAGGTTAGGGTTTGACAACGTTGAGGTGAGGTTAGGGTTTGACAACGTTGAGGTGAGGTTAGGGTTCCACAACGTTGAGGTGAGGTTAGGGTTTGACAACGTTGAGGTCAGGTTAGGGTTTGACAACGTTGAGGTGAGGTTAGGGTTCCACAACGTTGAGGTTAGGGTTTCACAACGTTGAGGTGAGGTTAGGGTTCCACAACGTTGAGGTTAGGGTTTCACAACGTTGAGGTGAGGTCAGGGTTCCACAACGTTGAGGTGGGGTTAGGGTTTGACAACGTTGAGGTGAGGTTAGGGTTCCACAACGTTGAGGTGAGGTTAGGGTTTCACAACGTTGAGGTGAGGTTAGGGTTCCACAACGTTGAGGTGAGGTTAGGGTTCCACAACGTTGAGGTGAGGTTAGGGTCCCACAACGTTGAGGTGAGGTTAGGGTTCCACAACGTTGAGGTGAGGTTAGGGTTCCACAACGTTGAGGTGAGGTTAGGGTTTGACAACGTTGAGGTGAGGTTAGGGTTCCACAACGTTGAGGTGAGGTCAGGGTTCCACAACGTTGAGGTGAGGTTAGGGTTCCACAACGTTGAGGTGAGGTTAGGGTTTGACAACGCTGAGGTGAGGTTAGGGTTTGACAACGTTGAGGTGAGGTTAGGGTTCCACAACGTTGAGGTGAGGTTAGGGTTCCACAACGTTGAGGTGAGGTTAGGGTTCCACAACGCTGAGATGAGGTCAGGGTTCCACACCGTTGAGGTGAGGTTAGGGTTTGACAACGCTGAGGTGAGGTTAGGGTTTGACAACGTTGAGGTGAGGTTAGGGTTTGACAACGTTGAGGTGAGGTTAGGGTTTCACAACGTTAAAGTGAGGTTAGGGTTCCACAACGTTGAGGTGAGGTCAGGGTTTGACAACGTTGAGGTGAGGTTAGGGTTTGACAACGTTGAGGTGAGGTCAGGGTTTGACAACGTTGAGGTGAGGTTAGGGTTTGACAACGTTGAGGTGAGGTTAGGGTTTGACAACGTTGAGGTGAGGTTAGGGTTCCACAATGTTGAGGTGAGGTTAGGGTTTCACAACGTTAAAGTGAGGTTAGGGTTCCACAACGTTGAGGTGAGGTCAGGGTTTCACAACGTTGAGGTGAGGTTAGGGTTTCACAACGCTGAGGTGAGGTTGGGGTTCCACAACCTTTACTTGAAGTTAGCTGAAGTTAGAACGGTAAGGGTGTTTGTCTGGCGCCTTGATGGTCCTGTATTCGATTTTGAACTACCTTGTTTAGTTCAGGAGTACAGTTGTGTGTGTGGGGTGAGGGGGGGGGGGGGGGGTGGGGGGAAGGGGGATGGGAGATAGGTGACCTGTAATGCTTAGCCAGGTATTCTGCTGAGACACAGAGGGAGGGAAAGAGAGAGAGAGAGAGAGAGAGAGAGAGAGAGAGAGAGAGAGAGAGAGAGAGAGAGAGAGAGAGAGAGAGAGAGAGAGAGAGAGAGAGAGAGAGAGAGAGAGAGAACTTGGTGATATTAAATCTGTAGCAATAGCCTGTAATCCCTAACTGTTGGGAGGCTGACCCGTTGGGGAATTCCCTCCGCGTGTTAAAGCCGTTTCAAGCACAATGATGTCACGGGTCTTGATCGGCACCCATATTGGATTTCTTTTAAAATGGCGGAATGGCGTCTGTGACGAGGTGATCAAGACATTTGCATCGCAGTCTAAACATCGTGGGTTTGTTACGCGGATACGTCATAAAATTCTTGAGTGCAGTTATTACCGATATCGCTGGGGGTCGTCGTCGGAGATACAGGGTTCGTACTTTGTACAACGCTCTCGAAGAGCGACTATATGTTCTGAGCCAAAAGAGATTAAACACGATGCCATAGATCAAGACTCTGAACTTTTAACGTTTAACTTCGGAGAGACATATTCATGTCATAAACTAAGAAGTACTACTGTAGCAGCACATTCTAGAAGATAAGCATATGACGTCACAAACATCTAGATCTCTGTGTGCTGTCTGTGTTGGTTTCGTTTGTCCGTTCTGTACTGTTACCTGATGGTGACACCCGGATGGCAGACCCACAGGAACATTCCCAGATGCCAGCTTCTAGCCCAGAGAGGCTTTCATTGCGACACCTGTAACTACCTCAGAGAGGCTTTCATTGCGACACCTGTAACTAGCCCAGAGATGCTTTCATTGCGACAACTTTAACCACCTCAGAGAGGCTTTCATTGCGACAACTTTAACCACCTCAGAGAGGCTTTCATTGCGACACCTGTAACCACCTCAGAGATGCTTTCATTGCGACATCTGTAACCACCTCAGAGATGCTTTCATTGCGACACCTGTAACCACCTCAGAGATGCTTTCATTGCGACACCTGTAACCACCTCAGAGATGCTTTCATTGCGACATCTGTAACCACCTCAGAGATGCTTTCATTGCGACAACTGTAACCACCTCAGAGATGCTTTCATTGCGACACCTGTAACCACCTCAGAGATGCTTTCATTGCGACACCTTTAACCACCCCACAAGCTACTGTCTTTATCTTTACCGCGCGTTCACCGGCTGTAAACTCTAGCGGAAAGTTTTGGTTGTTCATCAGTTTGTGCACTTTCATCTTTTGTCAGAACCTGAGGTATGTTGCACATCCTTTAACAAATTTGTCTCAGCTGTATGCAGACTGTTGGTTCCTCCAATCTCAGGCAGATGCACTCAGACTCTGAATGAAACGCCTCTAATCAGTCGACTTTCACGACATGCTTGTTGGAGAGGGGGCCAGTGGGTCTATCCCCCCCCCCCAACCCGATAATGGGCCCCGTGCGGGTCAGGTTTGACCAGCCCATGTACCCTTCACGTGACCACACAGCAATGACAGTACATGGCAGGAAATGTCAGCAGTAGGTGCGTACATGTCAGCAAGCTGGTCCAAATGTGACGACGAAAAAAAAAAAGGTAATTAAAAAGTTGTAAAACATATTTAGGGACACTAGCTGGTTCATGCTGAGACAAGGTAGTCCCGCTGCTGCAACAGCAGACCTACAGCGACATGTTTACTGTTCACGTCCCACTTACTCCTAGGGTGGCGTGGATGTTTATTAATCTGAAGTAATCACATGTGAGGAGAAATGCAAATTCTTCCACTTAATCTAGACCAGGCCAGTTGTTAATGCCAGGGTCAGACATGGCGGACGAGAGAACAAAGTGTTGCTAGGTTTTCTTACGATATTCTTTCTCGACATGTTCACCTAGAAAAATGAACAGCCTGATAGTTTCCTGGTGTCTGTCATGTCTTTTTCACAAAATCCTACATCTTTATGTGCTAGCCTTTCCTGTATGAGTTATTTCCCTTTATTATCATACTTTTTTTTGTGTTATCTCCCATTTTTGAAGATTGTATTTTCTTTTGTCTATCGACTCCGTTATGTATGTTATCATTTTTTAGACGATACTCTTTCTAATAGTTATTTCCTGCTTCCTTTTCGAACGGTGTATGATACAGTTTCTGTTACCTCTATCCAAAGTTATTGTAGAATTATTTCCCTGTAAAAATATTCCAAAATTATCACTAACGTTTTAATGGCGCGCTTTCATGATAATAATTATAATCTGTTCTGTTAAATGTGCAGCATTTAACAACACTAATAGGAAACAATTTTTTTGTTATTTGAAGCCCTACTCTGGCTCTTGCCAGGGGTTGCAACATAGCCCGACCATAAATATGGTCTAATGGCTGAACGCGGTTTCTGGGACCTCTCCACGGGTGATCCTCATCCACATATTCGCACATTGTGTCATCGGATGTTTATCGCGTGTGTGATGTTCTAGTGGGTAAAATGTAATACTAATAATTAACTAATTTTCATCCTTCTTAGGACGTTATTTTTTGTTGTTTGAAGCCCCACTCTGGCTTTTGCCAGGGGCCGCAATATAGGCAGGTCATCATTATGGCCAAATGTCTGAACGCGGTTTCTGGGACCTCTCCACGGTGATCCTCATCCGCATGGTGGCACTTTGTGTCATCGGGTGTTTATCGCTTGTGTGATGTCCTGGTGGGGTAAAAAATCCAATCCAATACTAATAATACTGGTAAAGTGAAGAAAGCCTAAACCACCCTCCCCCCTCCCCCCAACATAAAGATTAGGAGGTCTACCACAATCCTTTCTGTCTCTGGGGTCGACCCATGCTGGTAACGTGGAAATGAGATATTTCCCGATGAACTAAGGAATTAATACTCACATTTTGATGGAGAAGAAGTAGGAGGAGGAGAATAAGAAACAGTAAAAACACAAGCATTAGGAGAAGAAGGAATCTCCTTCTTCTTCTTCTTCTTCTTCTTCTTCTTTTTCTTTTTCTTCTTCTTCTTCTTCTTCTTCTTCTTCTTCTTCTTCTTCTTCTTCTTCTTCTTCTTCTTCTTCTTCTTCTTCGTCTTCTTCTTCTTCTTTAGCATTCATTGGCTGTAAACTCTGGCGGAAAGTCACGGTTGTTCGTCCACTTCCGGACTTTGGTATTGTTCCAGAATTTAATTTTTACGTGCACATCCAGTTTACAAAACTGGCTTATTTGTATGATGACTGTTGGTTTCTCGCCAATCAGGCAAAAACCCATACTTAGTGGCCTTTTACGATATATTTTCTGGGGTGCGGGGCTCTCTCTCTCTCTCTCTCTCTCTCTCTCTCTCTCTCTCTCTCTCTCTCTCTCTCTCTCCCGTTCTTCTCCCCCTCTCCTACCAAATGGAGACATAGAACAAACTCGGGAGGGGCGGGGGAGGGGATTATTTCCTTTGGTATTCAAGGAATCTCATAATTCTTCCAAATGTACAGGAACAATAAACAGTTTTCAGTAGAACTTCACAGGTGTGTGCATACTCAACCAGTACACTTTCAGAGTGAAAGCTGGCTGTAACTATGTAGATAGGCTGCTTGCTGAGTTGGAGCATTCGCAAACCACACGAAAGATGAGTTGCTGGTGAGTCAAGAGCTCTTGCAAGAGATTTTTGGGTTGGCCATAGCACGTGTAACCAGTCCGGTAGATGGCTTTTCCCGTCTGGTTCTGTAACCCATTGTGGGGAAAACAGGAACAGACCCATTGCCCACCCAACAGCATGTCGTAGGAGTCGGCAAATTAATAGCTTCCTTTGAAGTCGGAGTGCATTTGCCTGAGAACAAGGAACCAAGGGTCTCCGTGAGTTTGATTTGTGAAATGGGTGTGAAAGCAACACTAGAGTCCTGGAATGGACGAATCATCAGAAATTTCAGCCGGAGTTTACAGCGAAGCAGAAATAGCAGATTGATTGTTAGCCCAAAACAAGTGTAACTGGCTCGATAGATTGCTTGTTAGGTCAGAGCAATGTAACTGGCTAGACAGATTGCTTGTTAGGTCAGAGCAAGTGTAACTGGTTGGATATATTGCTTGTTAGCTCAAAACTAGTAACTGGCTCGATAGATTGCTTGTTACGTCACAACCAGTGTAACTCGCTCGATAGATTGCTTGTTAGTTCAAAACAAGTCTAACTGGCTCGATAGATTGCTTGCTATGTGAGAGCATTTGTAAATGACTCGACATATGTCTTGGTAGATCAGAGTATTTTGGGTCGATAGCTTCATAGTATGTGTAACTGGGTCGATATATTTAGATTATTTGTAACTGGGTGGATAGCTTCAGAGTATGTGTAACTGGTGGATAGCTTCAGAGTATGTGTAACTGGGTGGATAGCTTCAGAGTATGTGTAACTGGGTGGATATATTACCTGGTAGGTCAGAGCATTAGCAACCCATGAAACATAAACTGGTTATTTACTGACAGCCTCAAAGAGATAAATCACCAGGAGAGAGTCAGCAGGCTTGTTTACCTGGCGGGCTCCCTAGATACCGAGCAGGCCAAGCTAGGCAAAGCTTACCTGTGACGAGCCAGTTATCTTCCCTTGGCTACTTGTAACCTACTCTTGCACAGGTGTTTACTGTTTCTCCCCCCCCCCCCCCCCCGACCTGTATTTTCTTCAGCCTGTGTGGGTTCTAGATCTAGAGCCCTAGTTTGGTGAGAAAAAGAATAGACCCGTAGCTGACCCCCACTGACCCCCTGCCACCCTCCAAGAATGTCGACTAATTAGTGGTGTCATCTTCTAAATAGGAGCGCATCTACCCGAGAGAGGACGAACTAGTAATTCGCATACACATAAGTCAGATCTGTAAAATGGACGTGCACGCAGAACTCCAGTTTTGGAAGAAAACCAAAGTCTGGAGTGGGACGAATGACCAAAACTGTCGGCCGGAGTGTCTTCTCCTGCCTTGCATCGCGTCAGGTGGTTCTAGTTTTGCTATTGTATGCAGTTCAACCCCCGCCATCTTGTTTCTAAACGTCATTGTCGCATTCTTCTACTAGAAAAACCCTCCCCTTTCTCCCCCCCCCCTTTTTTTTCCCTTCACCCCCCCCCCCTCTTTTTTCCAGGTTGGTTTGATATTGCTGGACTTCTTTATGGTTGACTGGTGTGTGTATGTGTGTGTGTTTTTTTTTAATCTATGATTTTCGGAGGATGAGGTAGCCAGCACCAAGCCAAACCTTACCCTTAGTCGTCTCTTACGACATGCTTGTTAGGGTGCAGTGTCACTATTCTTTGCTTCTCGTGAGGGCCCTCGTAACAGCGATTTCTGTCGAAGTTTCTGTAGGTAACTCTGCTCAACCCAAGGCTACCACATCAGACGCATCACAGAGATGCCACTTTGCGATTTGAAAGCGCGCTTGTGATCTTGTTGGCGCCAGCGTACTGTTACTTCATTGACATTGTTTTAGTACCTTGGTTGTTTTCGTCACGAAAATAATCTTCTTCTTCTTTGCGTTCCTTTCCTTTCAGGCGGATGCACTCCGACTTCGAAGTAAGCTCCCAATTAGTCGACTCTTACGACACGCTTTGGGTAGGCAGTGGGTCTATTCTTGTTTTCCCTATAACAGAGCCCACTTGGCTACAATAATCATCTGACATTGGAGAAATGAGTGAATTGTTTAGTTACATTATCGCTACGTTAGTAGAGCCGGTGGCAGGTACACATTGGCTAAGGGATACAACAGCTGATTGTTTTACAGATACAAATCGAAATACAAAGTGCGTGGAAAGACTTGTATGCAATTTTTAGATTTTACCCAGGCATACAAAATACAAGTTAACTAATTTGAAATGAGTAAACAAATGATTTAAACAGAGACCGCACATATATATGTGGTGGGTGGGTGGGAGGGGAAATGGGAGAGGGCGGGGGGTGTGAGGGTGAGAGAGAAGGGGGGGGGGGGGGTTGTCGTTGGCTGCTCCGTCAAATTATTTGGTTGGGGATATTATTCTTGTTTTTTTTTTTTTTCTTGTCATTCAACGCATTATTATTGTTTATTATTTTCATTGGTAAAAATGACACGAAACGTTTAAACAAATAAGGTACAGAGAATTTTTATAAATCATTGGTCCTGTAAGTATGTTACATAACTATTGGGGAAAAAAGGGGGAGGGAACCGCAAGAGACCTGACGCTGCAAGTTCTGGCGCCTATGCCAATGCTTCCCCCCTCCCTCCCCCTCCCTCCCTTCCAAAATCCTACCCCTTTTTAAATGAGGGGAGACGGGCGGGTTTACCTCCTTTTGAGATACAATAGTCCAAGCAAGTAAAATCTGATGTGTACAACACACTCACCCTCACACGGCTCTACTGTTCATAAACGATCTGGTGACTACAAACACACACGCGCGCGCGCGAACATATACCGCCCTACTGTTCCTAAATTCTCTGGTTCCCACACAAACACACATACACTACTACAATCTACAAGTTCACTTCACATGACAACAGTGGAAGCAGTACAGTCTCATAGAACAGAGGGACCTAGTTATTTCTTCCATCCTCGCAAAGAGAACAGAGGTAATGTCTTCCCGGAGCAGTTCCCCACAAATGGGCAACTCTCTTATGACCCGTTTGTTGGGCTGCCATGTGTTAGAGCCCCGGGCTTCCTCAGAACTCCCCCCTATACGTTCCGTATGTGTTCAGATCCTGTTCGGTTCTACCACACCTGTGTTCCCACCAAACGCCAAGAAGGCGTATCAGGTATCAAATCGAATTGTCAATTCCACATATTCACGGTTCTCACAGAAAAAGTCTCTTGGGTCACACATTTATACAGGGTATTTGCTGATATCATGATGTTTCTTCTTTTTCTTCTTCTTCTTCTTCTTCTTCTTCTTCTTCTTCTTCTTCTTCTTCTTCTCCTTCTTCTTCTTCTTGTTCTTCTTCTTCTTCTTCTTCCTCCGCTTCTTCTGCTTCTTCTTCTTCTTCTTCTTCTTCTTCTTCTTCTTGATAATGATCATCTTCTTTATCTTCATCTTCTTCTTCTTCTTCTTGATCATCATCATCTTCTTCATCATCATCCTCTTCTTCTTCATCTTCTTCTTCTTCTTCATCATCTCATCATCTTCTTCTTCAACAAGATCGAAATGCCTTGTGCCGTCGGGACATTAGACTTTTGCAAGCATTCGTTAACGGGTTCACTATCTCGATAAAGACTTCTCCTCATTCCCTGTTGTTCCACACATTGTCTTGTGGTTTAATGCAAGGCTGCGATATCTGCACTTTTTATGCCAACTCAACCGACTTAAGGAAATGCCTAATTATTCGCCTTTACTGGATGCTGAGTTCGACAGCAGCCGGTCCGTGCTCGCTTGCCCCAACAATTTTGGACCCCGAGAACCCACAAGGGAAGGGGGAGAGGGTAAGTAATATCAATAAAGGATCGTTTTTCTACCCACTAGGTATATGATGTTACTGCCATACTTTTGTCAAAAACAATCGTCAATAGCCAGTAGGTATGATCCACATCACGCCGGTCGATCCCCCCCCCCCCCCTTTTTCAAAGATAGCCAGTAGGCATGATCCAAATCACGCCGGTCGCTCCCCCCTCCCTTCAAAGATAGCCAGTTGGCATGATCCGCATCACCCCGGTCGCTCCCCACCCCCACCCCCTTCAAAGATAGCCAGTAGGTATGATCCACATCACGCCGGTCGCTTCTCCCTCCCCCCCCCCCCCTTTCATAGATAGCCAGTAGGTCTGATCCGCATCACCCCGGTCGCTCACCCCCCCCCCCCCCCAAGATAGCCAGTAGGTATGATCCACATCACGCCAGTCGCTCCCCCCCCACCCCCCTAAGATAGCCAGTAGGTGTGATCCTCATCACGCCAGTCGCTCCCCCCCCCCCCCTTCAAATATAGCCAGTAGTGTGATCCACATCACGCCAGTCGCTCCCCCCCCCCTTTTCAAAGATAGCCAGTAGGCATGATCCAAATCACGCCGGTCGCTCCCCCCCCCCCTTTTCAAAGATAGCCAGTAGGCATGATCCAAATTACGCCGGTCGCTCCCCTCCCTTCCCCCCTTCAAAGATAGCCAGTAGGGTGTGATCCACATCACGCCAGTCACTCCCCCCCCCCCCCCAAGATAGCCAGTAGGTGTGATTTACATCACGCCAGTCACTCCCCCCCCCCCCAAGATAGCCAGTAGGTGTGATCCACATCACGCCAGTCACTCCCCCCCCCCAAGATAGCCAGTAGGTGTGATCCACATCACGCCAGTCACTCCCCCCCCCCCCCAAGATAGCCAGTAGGTGTGATCCACATCACGCCAGCCACTCCCCCCCCCCCCCAAGATAGCCAGTAGGTTTGATCCACATCACGCCAGTCACTCCCCCCCCCCAAGATAGCCAGTAGGTGTGATCCACATCACGCCAGACACTCCCCCCCCCCCAAGATAGCCAGTAGGTGTGATCCACATCACGCCAGTCACTCCCCCCCCCCCCCAAGATAGCCAGTAGGTGTGATCCACATCACGCCAGACACTCCCTCCCCCCCCCCCCCAGATAGCCAGTAGGTGTGATCCACATCACGCCAGTCACTCCCCCCCCCCCCCCCTAAGATAGCCAGTAGGTGTGATCCACATCACGCCATTCACTCCCCCCCCCCCCCCCCAAGATAGCCAGTAGGTATGATCCACATCACGCCAGTCGCTCCCCCCCCCCCCAAAGATAGTCTGTATAGAAAATATAAAGTATCGCTATAGGCTTATACCACCACATCGATTACAGAAAGGCTCCGAGTAGATTCGAACCTAAGATCTGTGGGCTGGCAGGTGGCAATCTAGCCACTGAGCCACTGCGGCTCTGTGGAGCCATAAACATGTAGAAAAAATAAGTAACTATTGTATGGTAAGTATTTAGGCAGTGAACCCCCCCCCCCCCCCTCATCCTTTCCCCTTCTTTTGCTTCATCTTATTCTTTTTCTTCTTCTTCTTCTGTTTGTCTGGACCAGCAGTTCTCATTAATCTACCTTGTTCTCAGCTGCGAGACATAAAACTTTTACTTTAACTCTTTTAAACCCAACTCCTGGTTGTTAGTCCATTTCTAGATTTTGTCTCCGTTCTATGACCTGAATTTTGCGTGTGCATCCGTTTTACAGATGAGTGCAGACTGTAATGAGAATAGGCTAGGTAAACAGTATTCTGGTTTCTCTGAATGATATCCCACTCCAAGATGTTGACACCTACGCCAATGTGGGCACTAATGTAGACACAAATAAGGAAACTGATAGAGATATTAAAAAGCAAAAACAGAGGCAAGAGCAGTTTTAGCAGCGCTGGGAAATTTGTGAAAGTCAAAAGAATTTAATACTAAAATTAAAATGCGTCATTCTAATGTCAAATCAGTTTTTAAAAAGTGAGTAAATGTCACCTCTTCACAAATTTAGGCGTATAGGGCATATAGGGCTAGATCTATATTTGTATAGACCAATCGGCACAAGATAGGTGATGTGGTCAGCATCTCGCCGGTTACCTTTACTTCCCAGGACTGCACCTGGTACCCACTTAAGGCTGGGTCTTCCTGTAAGTCAAAGTCATTTTTGACAAAAGTCCGGCTCCGCCGGGGAGCGAACCCACGACCTTCCGATATGCACGCGAGCATGTCTTATCAGTACTGCTGTATAAATCAGAAATATGAACATTCAAACAGTCAGCAACCACCTTCAAACTTTCATTAACTGGTGCCTGCGCACAACAGAGGAACTACAAACTACATGGTGTGATTTATAAACACGAATACTGAGCTAACAGAGAACTAAATATATTTCAGTGAATCAAGAGGTGAAGACAAGACGCTGGCATTGAATAGGACACGTGTTAAGAAAATCTGATAGCACTATAACTAAAATGTCTTTGGGCTGCAATCCACAGGGATGTAGAAATAAAGGCAGACTGAACAATACACGGAAAGGCAGAGGAATAGGAGGATATAAGGAGAGCCGCATCAGACAGCAAAGTATAGGAAGACTTGACATACGCGAGCTGAAGGACTATGCTCCACTGGTGTATAAAGGGAAGAAGAAGAAGAAGAAGAAGAAGAAGAAGAAGAAGAAGAAGAAGAAGAAGAAGAAGAAGGAGAAGGAGAAGAAGAGAAGAAGAAAGAAGAAGAAGAAGAAGAAGAAGAAGAAGAAGAAGAAGAAGAAGAAGAAGAAGAAGAAGAAGAAGAAGAAGAGGAAGAAGAAGAAGAAGAAGAAGAAGAAGAAGAAGAAGAAGAAGAAGAAGAAGAAGAAGAAGAAGAAGAAGAAGAAGAACAAGAAAAAGAACAAGAAGAACAAGAAGAAGAAGACAATGAAGAAGAAGAAGACCACATGAGTTCTTTCATAATCCTGGAAAGCCAAGAGTTAATTTAAATGTCCAACTATCTTGGACATAATTAGAAGAAGCCTCCTTTGACCGCTGTGAGAGGGACTGCGTGTTTATGGATATGTCCCTGGTTCTGGCGCCAACGGTTCATTTGAACCTGAAATGTCTGAGAATTCTACAAGCTGGCTGCAACTATCTGAGAGTTATATAAGCTAAATGCAACTATCTGAGAGTTAGTTATATAAACTAAATGCAACTATCTGAGAGTTAGTTATTTAAACTAAATGCAACTATCGCAGAGTTATATAAGCTAAATGCAACTATGAGAGAGTTATATAGGCTAAATTCAACTATCTGAGAGTTATATAGGCTAAATGCAACTATCTGAGAGTTATATAAGCGAAATGCAACTATCTGAGAGTTATATAAGCTAAATACAACTATCTGAGAGTTAGTTATATAAACGAAATGCAACTATCTGAGAGTTAGTTATATAAACTAAATTCAACTATCTGAGAGTTAGTTATATAAACGAAATGCAACTATCTGAGAGTTAGTCATATAAACGAAATGCAACTATCTGAAAGTTATATAAGCTAAATGCAACTATCTGAGAGTCTACAAGTTATATCCGCTTTCAAGACGTTTGGAATCCTCGCCAGTATTTGTGGACGTCTTTGAGGGTTTTTGACATAAACACTTGATGATAACTTGCAACTATCGTAGAGATCAAGAGATAATTAGGACATACAACTATCTAGGAGTAACTTAACTAATCCCTACTTACAGCTATATAGGACATAAATAATTAACTTGAATTCATTACTATCTTGGGGAGGGGGAGTTAAGTTCTCCAACTTCCGACCACTCCCTCCAACATTGTCACTGTGCCCTGCAGTGGAATTTGAGAAGCGCTGCAAAAGTGGCTCACCTGTGCCACACCTTGGCAGGACAGGTACCGTCTGGAAGTCAGCTGCGCGTAGTTTAGGAGCGCCAAAATACTGGCTGTTGTCATTGGGCATGTGCTAGCCTTCATGAAAGAATAGACTGCTTTGTTTTATGTTGCTGGTGATCATCTGTTTTGTGTGCTCCAAGGTGAGATAGGCTAGTGTAGACAACATGTGTGCGATACGTTTGTTTGTGGCGTCCCCTTAAACGTTTGCTGATTTGTGTACACTAATTCTCTAGCGTTCTGAGTTGTCCGAGAACAGTTGTAATCAAAAAAGATAAATTTACACCCCCCCCCCCCCCAAAAAAAAAAAAAGAAATACAATACGATAGATATGTTCTTGAATTGTATCTCTTTCTATCGCTTTCCTTGAGTGCTGAGGGTTCGCTAAATGCCTTTGTCAAACTGCGATGCACTCACTAGTCTTCCCAGGGCATTAGTGTATTTTTGTGCATCCAGTCTGTTAGTATTGCACTGGTAATGTTTAACTTCCAAGAAAGGGTTCTGCCAAGTATACATGTTTTTCTATAAGGTATACGTGTTTGCTTTACTTTTAACAAGTATAAGTGTCTTGTCTCAAGTATAGATGTGTGTGTAATTATTATTTGTGTTTTTGTAACAAGTGTACAAGCTTTTTTGTGATGTGTGCATGTTTGTAACATTTGTAATTTTTCTATCAAGTCTGCCTTTTAGTCTAATAAATATGGATGTTTTAGATGTATCTTCACTGATACCGCTGAGCGTTTCTGGGCTTGTCAATTATACTGTAACTTTAGCTAACGGGAGGGTGGACATCTTGGGGTGGGGGGAGGGTTTCCCTGTTCTTGAAACAATCTGGCTACAATATTCTTATGTGATGACAAAGGTGAAGAAGAAGACGAAACTGACAAGATAACGTAGTTGTACAAAGAGGTTGCTGTAAACTATTGATACTAGTACGCCAAAACGAAGAAGAAGAAAAAGAAGAAGAAGAAGAAGAAGAAGAAGAAGAAGAAGAAGAAGAAGAAGAAGAAGAAGAAGAATAGCTACGGTTGCTAACCGTACGGATGTTATTTCCACAAGAAAAACTGCAAAATATTAGAGGAATGTGTGCGAATATTTGAAGAATGCTTTGTACAAAGGTATAAAGATGTCCATGTATGGGTATAGACAGACCATTCGCTAGGTCATGTGGCCAACTTATAATGTTAAACGTTAAAACTAGTCTACACACACACACACACACACACACACACACACACACACACACATACATATATATATACGATCAGACGATTAAAATGCGGAAGGGGAAAATATCCGTATGCATGAAATCTAAGCGTTGGAGTAATTAGAAGTAGGAAACTAATCGTCTATGTAATCAGAAGTATGAGACGTAATCAAAAGTATGGGAATTAATCCGTCAACTAATGAGAGGAATATGGATTAATCAGTCAACTAATATGAGGTATCCAGAAAGCAATGGCAAACTACTGGACGTAAATTTGCCTAGAAAAACCACAACAGCCAGAAAGTGCTGGGTTGGTTCTACAATCACCTGTAAAGGATACGCAACTAATTTTTAAATGTGATGTATGGGAAATAATAGGTCAACTAATGAGATGAATGGGAATTAATCAGTCAACCAATGAGATGAATGGGAATTAATCGGTCAACTGATGAGAGGTATCGGAAATAATCTGTCAACTAAACAGAGGTATGGGAATTAATCGGACAAGTAATTAGAAGTACGAAAACTAAGCTAAAAGTAATCAGACGTAAGCATAAGAACTAGACAATAAAGTCACCAGAAATGTGTGCATAAGAACTAGGCATTAAAGGGATCAGAAGTGTGTATCAAAACTAGACAATAAAGTCACCAGACGCGTATATAAAAAGGAGACAATAAACTAACTAGACATGAGAACGTAATCATAAATAGCCAGACGTCGGTACAAAAACAGTCCAGAAACTTACATTAGCCTGGCCGACTGTGTGCACTGAGAGAAGGAACTCTCACGGAAACGCTGCTGACCAGTCCACGGTTGTCCAGTCAACACTTTGATGTGAGCGTATTTTCCGTTGCATCACTGGGACTATCTCATGACAGCTGCCAGTCCACACACACACACGGAAATATTCCTACTTGTTGCGTCTTACCGTGGCAGGAATGGTTTCTTTGGTACCCTCATCTCATAAACCAGTCGCAACGATGATAATATCCACTGTATCACAAATCACCACAGAGAAAACAAAAGTCACATCATTCGTCAGTTCTGGTTAAACTTGACTCCAGAAGGGAAACAAACGGAGGTTGGAAAATCCAACCCTATTTTGTTTCAAAACACAGTTTGCATAATGTAACTAGACACCGTTTATCGAACGCCGCAGCTGCCTATGTCTGCGGAAATAACAAGTTCGGATGATGACGAAAACAACAATGTCTGTTTTCTGTTGAAACACTCCAAATTAATAAAGGCCGCTTCTATTCCACGCCCTCTATTTCTTTCACTAAAAATTCCTGTAAGAAAAGCACCGAAACAAAACGAATTATAATTTAGCGCCGTCGCGACAGAAACGTCCCGTCGAAATTCCTCTCCAACTGAACCCGCGCACTTTGTAACTTGGGCAACGGTGGATTCTAATTAAAATACGCTTTCATTAATTCGTGTACGGCTCTCCTGAGTTGGTAATATCCCTTCCGCTAGGACTGAATCTATCATCTCACTGGGGCTAACACGACACGGTACGGGGACATCCACACACCTGGACCAGAATGCCAGCTCATTTGCCTAAAAGAGATTACTTGTGACTTTTTTTTTTACCACCCCCCCCCCCCCACCCGCCCTTCCCTTCCTCCCTGGCCTATAAATGTTTTTACACATACATAACTGATGCGTTGTCATAGAATCAACAAAACTCCTCTTGTTTGGGGAAGCTGAGGTTAGATGTCCCACCTGGTCCATGGCGGTGACGGACCAGCCCCTTTGAGTTCAACAAACTTTAGTAGAGACACAACCTGGCAACTGTAACAAATATTGTTCTAGCTTGGAGCCCGAGGCGGGCTTGTGTTTTTATTGGAATCAACATGTTCGCTCAACGATCTGCTGCTGTTTTCTCAGCGTGGCTGTGGTTTTGTCTGGCGTCTGCCGATACCGCTTTTGTTTCCGACTGTTGTTTGTGTTGCGGCGGTGATTCAATGATGGCTACCAAAGCAGCGGACAATAGAAGTCTCAGCTGTTGGTTTTGTAGAAGGCTGGCCAGGTAGAGACCGGCTCGGTGTCCACAAGAATGCTCACAGAAGCCACAAGCAATATCAGCACAAGACGGCCAAAGATACGACAAGAATGTAAACAAACACACACATAAATAGACACACATATAAACAGATACAGGCATGGACACACGCACATATAAACAGACACACGCACAGATAAACAGACACACGCACAGATAAACAGACACACGCATACATACAGTAAAGCTGTGAAATAAATACATAGACAGGTAGCTCAGTAGGTTCAGCAGTGACATACGGAAAGTCAGACAGATAGATAGATAGACGGATGGACGAAACGGCGATCGAACCAAATGACTGAAGGACGGACGGACGGACAGACAGACAAACAGACCGACAAACAGACAGACAAACAGACAGACAAACAGACAGACAAACAGACAGACAGACAGGCCGACCGACCGACCGACCGAGCGAGCGACAGACAGACAGACAGACAGACAGACAGACAGACAGACAGACAGACAGACAGACAGACAGACAGACAGATAGATAGATAGATAGATAGATAGATAGATAGATAGATAGATAGATAGATAGATAGATAGATAGATAGATAGATAGATAGATAGATAGATAGATAGATAGATAGATAGATAGATAGATAGATAGATAGATAGATAGATAGATAGATAGATAGATAGATAGATAGATAGATAGATAGATAGATAGATAGATAGATAGATAGATAGATAGATAGATAGATAGATAGATAGATAGATAGATAGATAGATAGATAGACAGACAGGCAGGCAGGCGGGCGGGCAGACAGACAGACACACAGACAGACAGACAGACAGACAGACACACAGACAGACAGACACACAGATAGATAGATAGATAGATAGATAGATAGATAGATAGATAGATAGATAGATAGATAGATAGATAGATAGATAGATAGATAGATAGATAGATAGATAGATAGATAGATAGATAGATAGATAGATAGATAGATAGATAGATAGATAGATAGATAGATAGATAGATAGATAGATAGATAGATAGATAGATAGATAGATAGATAGATAGATAGATAGATAGATAGATAGATAGATAGATAGATAGATAGATAGATAGATAGATAGATAGATAGATAGATAGATAGATAGATAGATAGATAGATAGATAGATAGATAGATAGATAGATAGATAGATAGATAGATAGATAGATAGATAGATAGATAGATAGATAGATAGATAGATAGATAGATAGATAGATAGATAGATAGATAGATAGATAGATAGATAGATAGATAGATAGATAGATAGATAGATAGATAGATAGATAGATAGATAGATAGATAGATAGATAGATAGATAGATAGATAGATAGATAGATAGATAGATAGATAGATAGATAGATAGATAGATAGATAGATAGATAGATAGATAGATAGATAGATAGATAGATAGATAGATAGATAGATAGATAGATAGATAGATAGATAGATAGATAGATAGATAGATAGATAGATAGATAGAGAAATAAAAGCACGGAGAAAGTGTAGACGACAAACCGGAGCAGAAGCTAAATTATCAAAAGGCAGTAAAGTAGGAGACACACGTATACACACACACACACACACAGAGAGAGTGAGAGAGAGAGAGAGAGACAGAGAGAGACTAATTCAGACACCTGTTACTCCTATGCCTCAGAGTAAATGATGATGATGAATGTATGGTAACGATGAGAAAACCAGACAGCACATAAATCACACTGATTAGCTCTTTAGTTTGTCCAAAGCGTGGCAGGCAATAGGAAAGAGGAGAATGTGGCTTTTATAAAGTCCCCGACACCTGGAAAAATGGCTTTCCATTTTAACAGTAATCCTTGAAAAAGCCGGCGATGTTGTTGGTATACAAGACCAACAACTCACCATTAATATCGGAGTCAACGCCCAACGAGGGGGGTGTAACCCATCTTTGGCGAAACCAGCGGGTAATAAAGGGGTCGGTGGATCCCGGGAGTTCACGGGTCTGCGGCTAATGAACTCTTGACAAGAGATGATTGTCACCTGAAGGATCACTGTGGCATAGGCTGTAATTTCTGTCAGAGTATATTGTCTGTAGTCTGCCCGTTCAAGGCTTTGGACACCTTGATTTCCCCGTGTGGGCTCCAGGGCCCCATTGCAGGGAAAAGAATACACCCACTGCCTCCTCTACAAGCATGTCGTAGGAGTCAACTAAATCGGAGCTTCCTTCAAAGTAGGAGTGTATTTGCCTGAGGCAAGGAACCAATAAGCGGCATGCAAATAAGTTACATCTGTAAAACAGATGTACATGAACACGCGTGTTCTAGTGCAAGACTAAAGTACAGACAATACCGAACAATTTGAAGTTTCTGCAGGAGTTTACAGCAGCTCACAAAAGATCTATTCAAGAAGAGGAAGATTCATTGATCGCAGCTGACAAAAGATCTATTCAAGAAGAGGAAGATTCATTGATCGCGGTTGGCAAAAGATCTATTCAAGAAGAGGAAGATTCATTGATCGCAGTTGACAAAAGATCTATTCAAGAATAGGAAGATTCATTGATCGCAGCTGGCAAAAGATCTATTTAAAAATAGGAAGATTCATTGATCGCAGCTGACAAAAGATCTATTCAAGAATAGGAAGATTCATTGATCGCAGCTGACAAAAGATCTATTCAAGAATAGGAAGATTCATTGATCGCAGCTGACAAAAGATCTATTCAAGAATAGGAAGATTCATTGATGGCAGCTGACAAAAGATCTATTCAAGAATAGGAAGATTCATTGATCGCAGTTGGCAAAAGATCTATTCAAGAATAGGAAGATTCATTGATCGCAGTTGGCAAAAGATCTATTCAAGAATAGGAAGATTCATTGATCGTAGCTGACAAAAGATCTATTGAAAGTGTTCCGTGGAAGAGATAGGGGCCTCACAATGCAAAATTCACACATATAGTAGTCAGTGGATACACTACAGCCAACCTCCACTGTAGAGAGGGCATCACTGTTTATTATCCTACCTACAGGTAAACAGGTTATACAATAAACTGCTATCACTGTTTATTACCCTACCTACAGGTAAACAGGTTATACAATAAACTGCTATCACTGTTTATTACCCTACCTACAAGTAAACAGGTTATCTCTTAAACTACTATCACTGTTTATTACCCTACCTACAGGTAAACAGGTTATACAATAAACTGCTATCACTGTTTATTACCCTACCTACAGGTAAACAGGTTATACAATAAACTGCTAGCACTGTTTATTACCCTACCTACAGGTAAACAGGTTATACAATAAACTGCTATCACTGTTTATTGCTCTACCTACAGGTAAACAGGTTATACAATAAACTGCCGTCACTGTGTATTACCCTACCTACAGGTAAATAGGTTATACAATAAACTGCTATTACTGTTTATTACCCTACCTACAGGTAAACATTTTATACAATAAACTGCTATCACTGTTTATTACCCTACCTACAGGTAAACAGGTTGTACGATAAACTGCTATCACTGTTTATTACCATACCTACAGGTAAACAGGTTATACAATAAACTGCTATCACTGTTCATTACCCTACCTACAGGTAAACAGGTTATACAATAAACTGCTATCACTGTTTATTACCCTACCTACTGGTAAACAGGTTATACAATAAACTGCTATCACTGTTTATTACCCTACCTACAGGTAAACAGGTTATACAATAAACTGCTATCACTGTTTATAACCCTACCTACAGGTAAACAGGTTATACAATAAACTGCTAGCACTGTCTGAACTGATCACTTTTTAGAGCTGTAGGCCGGGAAGTCTTTGAGCCTGAGGGTTTACGGTAACATGGCTAGTGCTGTCGACAAGGACTGTGCAGGTTAGGATTGTATTTTTACCCTCTGACATTTCCTGCATTATCAAGGATTCGTACCTCAGGTTACCCACTGGAGCGACAAGCGTTCTACCGTTCGACGAGTACAGGCTATACCTAGTTGTATTTAATGTGGTTAGAAGTGCGGCAATTGTAATTCATTTGTAGGTTGAACGGGGTATCTGGGATGCAACATAAGGTGCTTTTTGGTATCCTGCCTTGTTGGCTGGCAGTGACGATCATGTCTGTGGTGGATCTATAACTCACTGTGTTACAGAAAGGAGACTAAGTTAGGGAAGATTTCCTTTACCCATAGCTCGGAATGTTGGCTGGACTAACTGTTGCCTCTGCCACACAAACATCACCCCATAACAGTATATATATATATATATATATATATATATATATATATATATATATATATATATATATATATATATATATATATATATATATATATATATATATATATATATATATATATATATCCAGAAACCATGATTATTTAACCCTTAGGCTCGGTACTATGGATGCCGCAACTCTTCGGCCTTGATTCCATGATAAATACCGTAATTCTGGGAGGAATGTGGCTTTTCTGCCTGCCCCAAGACGTGAACCCGGACCACCAGGAGTTCGTCACCCGGTCGCCGCGAATTCAGCTTTAGCCAACTACACTAGCGAGACGGGAATGCATTTATATAAGCACATGAAATATGACCGTGTGAAATTGTGACAGGCTGACGGTAAACTGCATAAGGACCACAATATGCGCCTATGTGACCCAAAGTGTCACCATTTCGGATGAGAATCACCCGAGCGCAAGTCATAGAAACTCGATTCAGCCGAGTTATATTTAGGGTCCACGACGACAGCCGGGGTGGGGCTAATTACAGCGTGACAAACATTTACATGGCAAATATTAATGTGACGTGATCAAATAGCGTGGCAAGTATTAACGCGACAAATAACAGGATACAAATTAACGTCACGAAAGATAACGTGGCAAAAATTAACGTCACCAATATTATTGTGCAAAGATTGAGTGATGCAATGATACAGTACAGATGCAATGATACAGTACAGATGCAATGATACAGTACAGATGCAATGATACAGTACAGATGCAATGATACAGTACAGATGCAATGATACAGTACAGATGCAATGATACAGTACAGATGCAATGATACAGTACAGATGCAATGATACAGTACAGATACAATGATACAGTACAGATGCAATGATACAGTACAGATGCAATGATACAGGTCAGATGCAATGATACAGTACAGATGCAATGATACAGTACAGATGCAATGATACAGTACAGATGCAATGATACAGTACAGATGCAATGAGAAAATATCACGACAGTAAGTGCTACCGTAGCGAACTGTAACGCACCAAGTGCGACGAATCAAGTAGCAATGAACAACCACAAGCCTAGCAAATGCTGACCAATCAATTAGTTATAACTAGCTTCTATATATACTCATGTCACTGATATGATATCACTGATGTGGCGAATTCTAACCTACCGAACACTGACGAACTGATCTGTAATAAACAAACATCAAGTATCCCTGTAGCATGTGCTGATATGGCGAATTGAAAGGTGCGTACGAAACAGTTAGTTACGAACTACTTCCAGACTCGTAAACACAGACGCTGGAACAATACTGAGACAATAGTGAGCAGGCGAACCCAGTTGTAGCCATCCATCGCTTGTGAGCAACACGTGCGGGCGTTCATCAAGAGGCTACAGTAACAAGGGGCAGACTAACTGAAAGCAAGGCAGTAAGGTGCCAACAATGTGGGGCATCCCGTGTGTCTGACTGAGATCACAAGATCTATGGTTGTGTCTACTACAGGACAAAAAGTCAGTGCCAACCTGGAGCCCAGCTGCCGCAGAAGGTGGTTCAAGGTAGGCAACACCTGTCCTCAGCATGTGCTGGCCTGGTTTCTCTCCCTAAGCCAGAAGTCACTGATGCTCGACTTAGCGAGGGGAGTGTGCAGCAGTGTAGCTGACAGAGTGCTGGTGGTGTACGGAGAGAGTTCGATACCATGGAGGTAGATTATTCCCTTTGTTGTCTCGAGTTTAGATCGCTTAGATAACCTGATTAAGCCACTTTTGCCTTATGTTATTTTCAGGAGAGTACAATTATGGCGCCGACCGCCTTGCGTTGGTTTTGACAGTGGAGTGAGAGATACTGAGCGTCAAATATGCACAGACAACTGCAACAATCTAAACATGCTGGGGTGGCTTCTGCAACTTCATGGAAAGGACAATGCAATTTACTATTTTTGCAAACTAGTTTATGGGAGCGATTTGGTTATTTTCATACTAGCAATAACGACAGAAGTGCTCGGACAAACTCACGTGGTGACATGGTTTGTCACGTGGGCGGGCGGAGCGATTTGGTTATCTACTTCCTAGCAATAACGACAGAAGTGCTCGGACAAACTCACGTGGTGACATGGTTTGTCACGTGAGCGGGCGGAGCGATTTGGTTATCTACTTCCTAGCGATAACGACAGAAGTGCTCGGACAAACTCACGTGGTGACTTGGTTTGTCACGTGGACGGGCGGAGCGATTTGGTTATCTACTTACTAGCGATAACGACAGTAGTACTTGGACAAACTCACGTGGTGACATGGTTTGTCACTTGCGCGGGTGCGGTGCCATTTATTTGCCAAAGACACTGAGCCGACGGGACAACCGAAAACCGAATGTCCGGCACTGAAGGCCAGGTTGAATCACAAGGCTAAGCACAGTGCACGACTTCCGTAGCGCTGTTGACATTTCACAGATGTGTATACCAGAATCACACTTTCGTAAATACTCTTTTATGGGCAAATTGTAAACTGTAATCTGGGCAGTTTGGGTCTAATTCACTTTGCCGACGGAAGTTTGAAGAAGCGTGCAATCCGCACACAGGTCCTCACATTTTCATTTCTTGTTCGCGATTTGTTGAGTGCATCCAACGACTCCTGAATCCCGTGGGTGGATTCAGTGTTTCCCTGAAATCCCTCAGGTGAAAATGTCGGGTCTGCTTCAGCTCGAGGTGGGCGGGGTACTGTCGAACCACTCGGCCAGATATAAACGTGAATGTTTACAGAATTCACATAGTTGATTCACTAATCCAAGAAAAGACAAACACAGTTTACCCAAGCGCGGGACTACCCGTGCTCGAATCTTCCTCTTGACTGCGGAAATCAGTCATAAATCCAGGACAGCCTGTAGCCCCTGCTCAAGCCAAATGGCCGTGGCCAGTGCATGGTTCTGTTTACGATACCCTGGGTTAAGTGGCTGCCGGTTGCCGATCTGCAGGCCCAGTTTAGTGCGGGATTTCTCAGTGTTTAGTGTCGATAATGATTTAATCTGTCTACTTGACAGCCGAATCCTACAGCATATAGCCCACTACAAGTGCTAGAGTCGAGTGGCTTTTGGGGCCTGCCACCAACAGTTGCCATATATTGGAGATAAACTTAACACTAAACTGGCTTCTTCTTCTTCCTCTTCTTCTACCACTTCTTCTTCTTCTTCCTTTTCTTCTTCTTCTTCTTCTTCTTCTTCTTCTTCTTCTTCTTCTTCTTCTTCTTCTTCTTCTTCTTCTTCTTCTTCTTCTTCAATCACTTCTTTTTCTTCTTCTTTTTCTTTTTCTTCTTCTTCTTCTTCTTCTTCTTCTTCTTCTTCTTCTTCTTCTTCTTCTTCTTCTTCTTCCTCTTCTTCAATCACTTCTTTTTCTTCTTTTTCTTCTTCTTCTTCTTCTTCTTCTTCTTCTTCTTCTTCTTCTTCTTCTTCTTCTTCTTCTTCTTCTTTTTCTTTTTCTTTTTATTTTTATTTTTTCTCTTCTTCTTCTTCTTCTTCTTCTTCTTCTTCTTCTTCTTCTTCTTCTTCTTCTTCTTCTTCTTCTTCTTCTTCTTCTTCTTCTTCTTCTTCGTCGTCGTCTTCTTCCCCATCCTTCTCTTCTTTAGCCTGAACTGTTAAATTGATAAGTAACTCTTATGTGCCACGAGAGCGCGAACCGTGTCAATAAATAAAGGTAAGAAGTCAGACATTTCGATTGAAAAATGAAAACATCTTTGGCCTGCCTTAAACAAATCTACATCAAGGCTTCGAAGTCTGAAAGTTCATCAAGAATAAATAAGATAGCAGAGGTGATCGTTGCTCAGATACATCGTCGCCCATGCCATTGTGAATATTGTTTGCAAACCAGTTGGGGGAAACCCGCACTAGATGCAGGATGAGACTGTTGTAAGGGGACGAGATGGCGCAGAAATGCAGGGAACAGTCCACCCAGAGAGGGGCCTCACACAGGAAGCTCTGGGAAGGAGCCCAAGCCATGTTTAACTGCGCAAAAATAATACAAATAATAGCAAAAATTATTTTTATTATTGTTGTTATTATTATTATCACTATTATTAGTATGCACTGAAAGCAAATAAAATATGTTGAAAATAATATAAAATATGTAAACAAATGATTAAAAAGGGAACATCTATATGCGAAAAATCGGGGAAGGTAGTGCTGCTCTCTGAAATTATTATTTGTGTGTGTGTATGTGTGTGTGTGTGTGTGTGGAAAGGGATTTGGTTAAGGGAGTGGGGGCGCTCAAAATTGCTATAAAATAGGAAAGGGCATCCGAACCCCTACTGGGAGGGGAGGGACCGAGCCTAAACTGCCAGACTCAGGCACCTAAACACTGAGATGCCATAAGGCATCGGTATCGTGTCTCCTTCATTGTGAATGACGTTTGGAAATGCTGGCATTACCAGGGCTAACAATTCCAACATTCATATGTCTTGTGGCCTCTCTTCAATAGTCACTACCGTGCAGCAGGTGCTTTGTAGAACGTCGCTCTCATCACGGTCTGCATGAAAGGAACTCGGTCTCTGGCCAGCTCTCCCGCTTCGTGCACTTTCCTGCCCAAGGTGTCTCATATAGCTTTTGCCCATCATTGTGCTGGTCAACCCCTGACCCGTTACCTTTTACAATGCCCCCCCCCCCCCCATTTCTGTTCTTTCCAGTTAACGACAGCGTCGGATATGGACAATGTATTTTGGTTAAAACGACAAACTGCGTAGCCTGAAGCATAGATCAGTCTTCTGAGAACATTGATATCGCTTTAGTCAAGAATATCTTCTCTATTTGGGTTTCACAGCAATATTGTGAGGGGACAGTGGAGAGAGGAGAATACACCTATTGTATTTAAAAAACATGATGTAAAAATCGATTAATAAAAGATTTGCGGAAATCGGAAGAGCTGCACTGAAAATGCTGATATCGTAGCTTAGCTGAAGAAATCAACACAACAAACCCACCACCCTTCTAACGGCGAACGCTGACATAAAGAAGAAGAAGAACGGACAAGAGAAGAAAGAGGATGGGGAAAAAATCAAAAGACAGACAGACAGACAGACAGACAGACAGACAGACAGACAGACAGACAGACAGACAGACAGACAGACAGACAGACAGACAGACAGACAGACAGACAGACAGACAGACAGACAGACAGACAGACAGACAGACAGACAGACAGACAGACAGACAGACAGACAGACAGACAGACAGACAGACAGACAGACAGAAAGAGAAAGAAAGAAAAGAAAAGAAAGAAAGAAAGAAAGAAAAAGAAAGAAAGAAAGAAAGAAAGAAAGAAAGAAAGAAAGAAAAGAAAGAAAGAAAAAAAAGAAAGAGAAGAAAGAAAAGAAAGAAAGAAAGAAAGAAAGAAAAAGAAAAGAAAGAAAAGAAAGAAAAAGAAAGAAAGAAAGAAAGAAAGAAAGAAAGAAAGAAAGAAAGAAAGAAAGAAAGAAAGAAAGAAAGAAAGAAAGAAAGAAAGAAAGAAAGAAAGAAAGAAAGAAAGAAAGAAAGAAAGAAAGAAAGAAAGAAAGAAAGAAAGAAATAACGAGTAAGTGGAGGAGAAAGAAACACAGACAATGAAACAAAACAAAAAAAAGAAAGAGAAAAAGAAACATGCGTACACAATTGTCAAATGAAGCGGTAATTCCCTGTATGAACAGAAACCCGTAATTCCCTGCATTAGCGACTTCTTGGCTTGCAAAACTCCCGTAAACCTTGTAAGCACCGGGGAAAATAGCAAACCTTTCTCTGTTTGTCGATATATTTTTCCAGTGTGTACACTAGATGCAAAGAATGGTGTGTACTTTGGGAATCGCACTTTGACCCCAGTCACGAAGCAACTGACAAATGTAGTTGAAATCCCAAACAGCCCTGGGTCCCCAGCCTGTCCGTATATCCGCATTAGGTGAAGCTATTTAGGCATTTCATTAAGTGGAGATAGATTTGCACAGCCAACTAATGTCATGAATTATGTCAGTAACGGGTATTTCTGTACACTGTCTTTAAAATATTACGGTTGAAGTTTAAAATCGAAAAAGGTTTTAGACCGTATGAATAGCTTTCTCTTCGCAGAACGGCTTCGCACAAAGAACAAACACTCTAGCTCTGGTGAAAATCCATAGTAATCTTCATAAAAATTAGAGGTGCGACCGTAAAATAAACTCAAGACCTTCAGAACGATAGGAAAACGCCTGACCACTTCGCCACGGACTCCCTCCCCCCCCCCCTTTCTACCCCGACCCACTCCTCCTCTTTTTCTCTTCACACTGGAACTCACAGGAGCATAGAAATAAAAGCAGACTTAAAAACAGTGAAATTACAAAGATGGGGAGAACATGGGACATGAAACAGCAAAGTGTAATAAATAGAGCCTGGTGTGGGTTGATTGAGGGTCTCGGCTCCATTGAGGGAAACAGGGAAGAAGAAGAAGAAGAAGAAGAAGAAGAAGAAGAAGAAGAAGAAGAAGAAGAAGAAGAAGAAGAAGAAGAAGAAGAAGAAGAAGAAGAAGAAGAAGAAGAAGAAGAGGAAGAAGAAAGAAAGAAGAAGAAGAAAAAGAAGAAGAAGAAGAAGAAGAAGAAGAAGAAGAAGAAGAAGAAGAAGAAGAAGAAGAAGAAGAAGAAGAAGAAGAAAGAAAGAATAGAAGAGAAGAAGAAGAAGAAGAAGGAAGAAGAAGAAGAAGAAGAAGAAGAAGAAGAAGAAGAAAAAGAAGAAGAAGAAGAAGAAGAAGAAGAAGAAAGAAGAAGAAGAAGAAAGAAGAAGAAGAAGAAGAAGAAAGAAAGAAGAAGAAGAAGAAGGGAGAAGGAAGAAAAATAAATAAAGAAAGAAAAAAGGAAAGATAGGAAGAAAGAAAGAAAGATAGGAAAAAAGAAAGATTGAAAGAGAAGAAAACGAAAATTCCTGAAAGAAAAGAAGAAGAAAAACTCTTGAAAAAGAAAGAAGAAGAAAAGAAAGAAAGAAAGAAAGAAAGAAAGAAAGAAAGAAAGAAAGAAAGAAGGAAAGAAGGAAAGAAAGAAAGAAAGAAAGAATGAATGAAACAAACAACCAAACAAAGACAGTGGTGTAGCGCACCTATGTGGTGCTGGTAAATTCGACATTAGTTATATTCTATCAGAACAAACATACAAGACCCTTTCTGGTGCCTTTTCTGACTTATCGGGCCTATCGATATTCGACCCATGTGGTGATCAACGCCGGCCCTCTTTATCTCCTAGGACTTTTTTTTTGTGTGACTGGTTGAGAACTGCGGTGAAACGTTCTGGTTTTTCATCCATTCCTGGACTTTGAAGTTGTTCCAAAAACTTGAATTTCGAGTGCACGTCCGTTTTCCAGACCTAGCCTATTTGGTTGCCGGTTGTTGGTTCTTTGTCTCTTCGGCAGATGCACTCTGACTTTGGAGGAAAAACCATTAGTTAATCGCCTCATACGACATACTTGTTAGAGAGACTTGGGTCTTGTATGTGTTCTCCAGAAACCCACACTGGGAGGATTGTATCAACGCTAACACATTAAAAAGTGGCAGTCTGACACCCTCCCCCTTCCTAACCACCCCCCCCCCCCCCCAACCCACACCTTTCCCCGAAGATTTCTCAGTTGCGGCGCTCCCAGGTTGTGAATTATCTCTGAAGCCAACAGGTGAGTTCATACCTGGCAGTCAACAGGCCAACGTCACCTGACCCTGCCACTCAGTCGGCAACACATTAAAAGCGTCTGGTGACGTCATAACCAGAACAGGTGTCTGGTCCCGCCTTTCGGGCTGGCACTTGATGATAGCGCCCGGGCTGACCGCCAAAACTTTTCTAGCCGTCTGCTTGTCAAAATGAAATGTTTCTGGGGTAGACCTATGCGGGGGCATTTTAGGTGAAATATGTGGCGATGGAGAGAGCATATGGCGGGACAGACAGACATAACAGACAGACAGATAGAGGAGTGGCAGAGAGGAGAGTAAACGAGACATAGAAAGAAAAAGGAAAGAACGAAAGAACGAAAGAACACAGTTTATTCTTACAGACTTCAGAACTTGTCACGCAGATTAAAACACAGAAAGACGTGAGAATTCAAAATTAAATGATTGTCAATTGTAAGGCCTAATGTTTTGTATTTCGTTACATAAACAATAGTTAAATTATCAATGTAGAGCTCAAGTGGTAGGGTGTGCAGTACTAATGTCGGTAACATGTGTCTGGTTGTTATAAGTATAGATTTAGTTCGTTTATGTTGACTTGCATGACTTGCTTGTTACTGCTACATTCGAAAAAGAATATCTAATTCTTTCTGTAAAGAGCTTCCCAACTTATAACAATTCTCATGACTTGTATACATTGTACAGTCGTCAGCAAATATATCGCATGTTACAATAAGATTAAATAGAAAGTTGTTAATATACGTGACAAAAAAGTAGTGGACATAGAATCGATACCTGAGGCACGCCTAGTTTGAAGTGAGTGGATTTTGACAGACGGCTATCGAAGGATACTACTTGCTGTCTATCGGACACATATGACCATAGTAATTTGACTAAATTATCGTTAGTTTTCAAAGTTTTTAATTTGTTAATTATAATATCATAATCAACCATGTCGAAGGCTTTCTTAAAGTCCACAAAAACTGAACAACAAATGTTGACTTTTTTTACGTTAAATTGTCAGTATTTTGTCAACGCGGTATGACAAGAGTGTTTAGGTCAGAGCCCTGACTGGCTATCAGTTATCAGATTTTTTGTTATTTACATGTTGGAACGCTATTTTATGTCTGTGTTTCTGAAATGGTTTGGATAGCAAGGACAGTAGAGGAATAGTCTATAACTGCCTAGAGAACTGTTGTCAGCTGAGCCAGGTTTGAGTAGAGAATAGACTTTGGAAATTTTAAATGCTGATGGAAAGTAGTCCTTAGCAAGGCTCTGATTATATTTCAGACAGACAGACAGACAGACAGACAGACAGACAGACAGACAGACAGACAGACAGACAGACAGACAGACAGACAGACAGACAGACAGACAGACAGACAGACAGACAGACAGACAGACAGACAGACAGACAGACAGACAGACAGACAGACAGACAGACAGACAGACAGACAGACAGACAGACAGACAGACAGACAGACAGACAGACAGAAAGACAGACAGACAGACAGACAGACAGACAGACAGACAGACAGACAGACAGACAGACAGACAGACAGACAGACAGACAGACAGACAGACAGACAGACAGACAGACAGACAGACAGACAGACAGACAGACAGACAGACAGACAGACAGACAGACAGACAGACAGACAGGACAGACAGACAGACAGACAGACAGACAGACAGACAGACAGACAGACAGACAGACAGACAGAGAGAGAGAGAGAGAGAGAGAGAGAGAGAGAGAGAGAGAGAGAGAGAGAGATAGATAGATAGATAGATAGATAGATAGATAGATAGATAGATAGATAGATAGATAGATAGATAGATAGATAGATAGATAGATAGATAGATAGATAGATAGATAGATAGATAGATAGATAGATAGATAGATAGATAGATAGATAGATAGATAGATAGATAGATAGATAGATAGATAGATAGATAGATAGATAGATAGATAGATAGATAGATAGATAGATAGATAGATAGATAGATAGATAGATAGATAGATAGATAGATAGATAGATAGATAGATAGATAGATAGATAGATAGATAGATAGATAGATAGATAGATAGATAGATAGATAGATAGATAGATAGATAGATAGATAGATAGATAATCCAAATACCTCACAACTACAAACCCTAACCCAGTCGCTATTTAATCCTTTACCTATAGGCTTTTTGAACACTGTATTAGACCCTGGCAACTAGCACCAACAACCCACTCGACTTTCCCCAATGTTGCAGAAATGTATTTAGCCGGTCTAAAGATCACCGCATCAATCACTATAAGCCATAAGCAGATTTAGCATTCCCAGTGGCCAAAAAGGGATTTACAAGTTTAGGTCAGGACAAAGAATAACATCTTGGTATCCTGAGATCACTGTCGGCCTAATCCAGCCCCGGAGATTTCCCTTTGTGACCACTTGATACGGTCAAGTGAGTGAAGGATCGCAACGCTGGCCGTGTGACAAGAAGAGAAGGCGTCGGCGATCACGTCCTGCTGCCGGCAGTTCTGGACAAGCTTCTCGTCCGTAACTTGTTTGGGTTAATCCGTCCGACATTGTCGACTAGAGGACACGCAACTTGAGAGTTTAGGCGATTCCTCTCATTTCGCTAGATTTTGGGCTAGAACATGTGTAAGGGCATGCGTAAAACTACGTAGTAGTCATGCATATAAGTTCTCTTTTTAGGTATTTACGCATTTTTCTTATCATATATATGACTACATGTATTAACGGTACTGTGAGGAATGACCAGGGGATGGGATCGACGATCAGCACACAAGGGAAAGGGCTGACGGATATACCATCAGACTGTTATTAGTAGCACTGGTACTGGAACTATGTTGATAACGACGATGATAATGAATATAATAACGATCAAATTAAACAAGAAGGGTCGACGACGATAATGATGAAGAATGACATGAGGACGGGAAGGATGAGTATGAGCAGGAACCAAGTAGGAACAAGAGAAGAATGGGAGCAAGAAGAGGGGAAGAAAATGAAGAAAGTGGGAAGAAGAGAAGAAGAAGAAGACGCGAAAGGGGGCAAATTGAGGACTAGACAAAGAAAGCAGGAATAAATAAGATAGTGAAAATGTTTGTATTTATCCAGTCTGCTACCAGTGCTATTATTTTTGCCCTCAACCCTTTGGTTGTGACTAAATATCACGTACTGTACATTGTTTTACCTTCCTGCGGGGATGTGTGTAATCGTTTATAATCGTGAACATGCCTACAATGTACAGTGCTATAGTACACATACCCCCGCTGCCGACATTTACCGAAAAACTCCACAACCCGGCGTAATCAGGGCGGTCCTGTGTTTACACAGCTGTAGGAGGAACCGATACCGTTGTGGGTCCCGTCTGCAGGGGTCGCGCCTGCCGCTCGGAGATCCAGCCTGTTGATAGTTGAATTAAGCCTTGTCATCGGTTTTGTTCTCTCCGGCAAATGAATTATTCCAGAAAAACAAAGCGGGAACATCTGTGTGAATGTATATTCTCTTATCAAAATAGAAATGTGGTTTGTTAATTACAGATTGCACCTGTACCGTTGAGACAAACACTTCTGTGAATACCGCTCACTGTTCTAGGGTGCAACTATCTTGGAACCGTCTAGAATATAATTGCGGTTAGGTTCAAGTATCTTGTTGCAGTCATTACATCCAACAGAAGATGTCTTGCAGAGGTTCCAGTTTGCATTCAGTACAACGATCTTGAAAGTTTCTAGGATATAAAATAGTGGTCCAGTAACCTTTTCAGTTCACACCCCCTTGAGTAACTGAACCCCCGAATAATTGGCAGGACCCTAACTTCCCCCTTGAGTATATTGCAAGACCCACACGCCCCACCTTCCATTGAGTATATTGAAAGGCCCATATGTCCCCCCCCCTTCTTTGAGTGTATGGCCAGGACCCCCCCCCCCCCAACCCACCATCGCCCAACATAACAAAATGTGATTAAAAAGAGAACTGTAGATTCTATAATCAAATGCCTGTGTTGATTTTTAACTGTAGATTTAAAAGTTTTTATGAAAACAACAAATGTGCTTGCCTTTTTGTCGAATAAATAATTTGTTTAAAAAAATATATTAATTTTGTATAATTGAACTGAAAGAATATATTATAACTGATTATTACACACATTAATGCACACAATTTAAAAATTGCTTGACGACTCCACCCCCCCCCCCCCCCCACTCCCACCCCGTAACTTCCTGGCGCCTTAGGGGGAGGGAGGGGGCCACACCCAGGGTCGAGAATTGAACAGACAATTCTTTGAATACTTTGTTAAAGAAAATGTTTACAAATATATTAGATGTAATGCCTTTTTTTTTTCAAGTATCCAGAAACCGTGAGTTGTTAACCCTTTGACTCTGTACTATGAATATCGCAACCCTTCGGTCTTGATTCCATGAAAGATACCGTAAATCTAGGATAAATATGGCTTTACTGCCTACCCCCGGGCGTGAATCCGGACCACAAGGATTTCGTGACTCGGTCGCCACGAAGTCTGGTTTAACCAACTATGCTAGCGAGCCGCGCGTAATGGCTGTTAAAAGAATGTTGCACTGGTTCAGTGAAAACTATTCCTCGTTAGAATGTTGGACTATTCCAGTGTGGAACAAACGCAGGTTCAACTGTCTTGTGACAGTCATATACAAATGTCTTGTGACAGTCATAAACAAATGTCTTGTGACAGTCATATACAAATGTCTTGTGACAGTCATATATAACTGTCCTGTCACAGTCATACGTCTAACAGAACACATCTTGCAGACAGTGGAACAAACCTATGTGCAACTGTCTTGTAGCAGTCATACATCTAACAGAAGATCTCTTGCAGAGCTTCCAGTCTTGGAATAGTCTAACATCTAACGGTAAACTGTTTATACTGAACTAGTGCAACATTCTTGTAACAGCTTTTACATCTAATATATGTCTAAACATTTTCTTTAAGAAAGTATTAAAAGAATGTTCTATTAACTTCTCTCCTCCAGTAGTTGCCAAACAATCCGTGGTTCTTATCTACATGTTGCTACAGGAAGGGTGCTTGTTTGCACAAAGTTCGTGCGTTGGTGTTGTGCAATAGGCTCCTAATATTGTTGCATGTTACAACACACAGCCAACAGCACACACCAGACTGAAGGGCCGCCCCTGAAGAGACCCGGCGCCACAAGCAGCTGACTATCCACAACAAGAAGGTTGATGGCAGCGGCTCAATGAGCCCCTAGGGCTCCATATTGAAACATTGCCCCCGATAAAACGGAATGGAAGAAAAGGCTGCGAGACCCAAATGACTTATGACGACCAAAAAATAAAGGTGGTTAAAATGATGATGATTTTGATGATGATGATGATGATGATGATGATGGTAATAATGATTATGGTGATGATGATGATGATGATGATGATGGTAATAATAATGATGATGATGATGATGATGATGATGATAATGATGATGATGGTAATAATGATGATGGTGATGATGATGATGATGATGGTAATAATGATGATGGCGATGATGATGATGATGATGATGATGATGATGATGATGATGATGATGATGATGATGATGATGATGATGATGGTAATAATGATGATGATAATAATGTTGATGATGATGATGGTAATAATGATGATGGTAATAATGATGATGATGATGATGATGATGATGATGATGATGATGATGATGATGATGATGATGATGATGATGATGATGATGGTAATAATGATGATGATGATGATGATGATGATGGTAATAATGATGATGATGATGATGATGATGATGGTAATAATGATGATGGTGATGATGATGATGACGATGATGCTGGTGATGATGATGATTGACGATGATGATTGTGATGATGATGATGATGATGATGATGAACTATTACAAGAACAACCCAAAATAAAGGTAACTGTCGTTGACGCGGCGGATACGAAAGAATAAATGAGAACACTATAACTGTCAAGCTCGGCGAGGGTTAGATTCGCACGTATGTGAAGGAACGTCTCGGCCAGTGCTATTATCTACAAACAACACAAGTTTACCGACATTAATCTTTCTAAAAGGATCACACAGATGTGTGTGTGTGACTATGCGATGTCCATTCTGTAACTATTTTGGTCATGAATGAAGATCTTCACCGAAACGTTGGTTTGTATCTGCGTATGTCTTGCAGTTTTATCATTAAATTTTGTCTTCATGCCTCGCGACCAGGGGCAGGCCATAGATTTTCTCTGTTTGAAGAAGTCTTCAAAATAATTTTTTTTTTTTTTAAAGTAAAGGGGCGATGTGATAAGCAACACGCGTTAGACTTGGAAATGCCGCCCCTAAATGCTTCTCTCTCTCATAGAGACGGCAACACTCGTATCCATCATAAAGGTTTCCAACAGTTATTTGTTCTAAACTTGCAGACACGGCGGGTTGGAAGCAACCCTATATTATGACGGACACGGCAGGTCGGGGCAATATTCGCACGGCCTGTTGTTTACATTTGATTGCTTGATGTTGATTCAAACCCGCACATTAGATTTGGTGGCCCCCAGCCCCGTATCGAACGTTAAGAGTAAATCAATAAACTGTCAGAGGTACTTAGAGGGTTAGGGAGCAGCATTATCGAAACGGAGATTGAGGGTTCAATCACCAGTACAACACAGCAGGGGATCGTGTGTACAAGTGGGTGCTAAACATTTTGTTTAGATAGCAACCAGGGTCGTGTTACCCAAATACATTAGCAATCGTCAGTGTGAACACAAACATACATCATCTTAATAGTCATCAATATTCTTCTTCTTTTACAAAATACTACAATATAATTTTAGCGGAAGAGTACTGGAAATAATAGAAACGAGAATGAACACCTGTTCTGAAGCTTTTCACAATGAAATGGAAGCATAGAGTAAATTTCCGATGGATATCACAGACAGACAGACAGACAGACAGACAGACAGACCGACCGACCGACCGACCGACCGACCGACCGACCGACCGACCGACCGACCGACCGACCGACCGACCGACCGACCGACCGACCGACCGACCGACCGACCGACCGACCGATAGATAGATAGATAGATAGATAGATAGATAGATAGATAGATAGATAGATAGATAGATAGATAGATAGATAGATAGATAGATAGATAGATAGATAGATAGATAGATAGATAGATAGATAGATAGATAGATTTTTAATGCTAAAATAAATAATTGTTTAAGCACAGACTCACATACCCTCACACACATACCCCCTCACACACACTCTCACACACCCCCTCACACACACTCTCACACATATTTCTCCAACCAGGTACATGCAGTGAAACAGGCAGGTAGAAAAAAAAGACAGCCACATCTGGCCAGATATTTTCTCCCGATGCAAACCAAACAATTTATCCCTGGCCATTGTGAGACACTGCGTGATTGTTTACTATCAATCCAGCTAGGTATGTGTATACCTGCCCTGGCGCAGGTGTTGGGTCGGCTATCCGTCTCTGAAGCCGGCAGGTTTCTGCATTGTTCAGTACTTTGATGTAATTTCACCAACAGTTAGAGCCCAGTAGTTACTTGGCTTACATGGCAACGATCCCTCATGATTCTTTTTCTTCACCCCTCAGCCTTCTTGTTTTTCTTCGTCTTCTTACTCTTCTTCTTCTTTTTCTTCTTCTTCTATTTCCTCTTCTTTTGTTTCTTCTTCTTCTTCTTTTCTAACACTTCTTTACAACCTTCACACAGATATCTGTCTCTGTTTCATCCAAACGCATCCTAAATATAAATATCCCTTCGCATCCTAAATATAAATATCCCTTCGCTCCCCCCCCCCTTTTTCCATGCACAGACAATCTACTTCCCTTACACACAGACATACAAACATACAATAGTTGCTTCTCTCTCTCTCTCTCTCTCTCTCTCTCTCTCTCTCTCTCTCTCTCTCTCTCTCTCTCTCTCTCTCTCTCTCTCGTATGTAGGTATGTATGTATGTATGTATGTAATGTATGTATGTATGTATGTATGTATGTATGTATGTATGTATGTATGTATGTATGTATGTATGTATGTATGTATGTATGTTGTATGTATGTATGTATGTAATGTATGTATGTATGTATGTATGTATGTATGTATGTATGTATGTATGTATGTTGTATGTATGTAGTATGTATGTATGTATGTATGTATGTATGTATGTATGTATGTAGTATGTAGTTGTATGTAGTATGTATGTATGTATGTATGTATGTATGTATGTATGATGTATGTATGTATGTATGTATGTTGTATGTATGTATGTATGTAATGTATGTATGTATGTAGTATGTATGTCTGTCTGTATGTATGTATGTAGGTATGTATGTATGTATGTATGTATGTATGTATGTGTATGTATGTATGTATGTATGTATGGCTATGTATGTCTGTATGTCATGTATGTATGTCCTGTATGTTGTATGTATGTATGTATGTATGTATGTATGTATGTATGTATGTATGTATGTATGTATGTATGTATGTATGTATGTATGTATGTATGTATGTATGTATGTATGTATGTATGTATGTATGTATGTATGTGTATGTATGTATGTAGTATGTATGGATGTCTGTATGTTATGTATGTATGTATGTATGTTATGTATGTTGTATGTATGTATGTGTGTCCTGTATGTATGTATGATGTTAGGTATGTATGTCTGTATGTATTATGTATGTATGTCTGTCTGTATGTGTGTATGTATGTATGTGTTCAGGTATGTCTATATATGAGTGTGCATGTATGAGAATGTGAGAGCATATATATATGTGTGTGAGTGTGTAAGACTGTGTATACATGATGTATGTATTATATTCTATAATGTACATTTTTATTCTATATCCATAACATGCATTTTAGATAACAGGCATTGGTACTATGAAAAACGAGTGCTTAGAAGGGTCGAATGTCAGACGGGCTTGCGTGCCCAATTTGTAACCTTTTGAAAATAAAGTTTGTTCGTTCGTTCGTTCTCTCTCTCCCAGGTCTCGACACACACGCACACTAACAAGTCACATTACCCTGTATGTGCTACCATGTGCTACCATGTGCTACCATGTGCTACAGCAGACTTTGTTCTAGAGATGTCCACTTGTTACTCACACAGTCACCAGTAACATGGTTGCTCTGTGTATTCCTGTGTTGGCTTCTCCGGTCATTTATCACTTTGAAATATCGCCGACTACTGACTGCAGCTGTTCAACTGTCGCCGTGTCTTCAGCTTGCAATCATTTTCTCATCTGTAGCAAGTCTATCTGATTGCTCTCTGCCTGCATCTGGCGTTGGGCTCTCTTCCAACACATTTTTTTACTTTTGAAATTTATAACTGCTGCTCGTTAATGCTATCAATTGATGTGTGTTTGTTTGCTGTGAGCCTGAGATGACTGATTGACTGGTCTGAGAGTCAAGCTGCCGTGAAAAGGTGAATCTTTGTCTCAGACTGTAGTCATTTCTCACAGACTTTTCAATCTCTAGCGTTAAAGTTTGTTGCCGACACTTTACAGACACTGCAGAAGCAATGTTGTTGTGTTTGTTGTTGAGTTTGTTGTTGTCTTTGTTGTTGCTGCTGTTTTGTTTTTACTAGGAAATTTTATGTTCATCAGTTTTCCACAAGAGATAAAATCAAGAATGAAGTCATAAGAGAATCAGTTCTAAATTAAACACAGAGACAGCAAATCAACTGGTTTGTTTGCTTAGACAGAATACCTTATGACGTCATACCATACAAGGAATTCAATGAAAAAAAAGAGAGAAGAATGTAGAGCATGAGTTAGACCAAGAACAATAGGGGAAGATAACAACAGAGAAACTATCAAACAGCACGATGTGTATGCTTGATACCTCCAGAAGAGCAAGAAGTACAAAGAAGCTGTAACTCTCTCGACACCCGTAGCTGTCAAAGGGGAAGTGAAGAAGATGAAGACGTTTTTCGGTACCTATTAAACGATCATCCGCCCCGTCTAACCCGATCATCCGCCCTATCTAAAACGATCAGCCGCCCTATCTAACACGATCAGCCGCCCTGTCTAACACGATCAGCCGCCCTATCTAACACGATCAGCCGCCCTATCTAACACGATCAGCCGCCCTATCTAACACGATCAGCTGCCCTATCTAACACGATCAGCCGCCCTATCTAACACGATCAGCCGCCCTATCTAACACGATCAGCCGCCCTATCTAACACGATCAGCCGCCCTATCTAACACGATCAGCCGCCCTATCTAACACGATCAGCCGCCCTATCTAACACGATCAGCCGCCCTATCTAACACGATCAGTCGCCCTATCTAACACGATCATCCGCCCTATCTAACACGATCAGCCGCCCGTCTAACACGATCTTATGTCCCATCTAACACGATCAGTCACCCTATCTAACACGATCAGCCGCCCCATTTAACACGATCAGCCGCCCTATCTAAAACTATCAGCCGCCCGTCCAACACGATCATCCGGCCCATTTAACACGATCAGCCACCCCAAACCATTTTCGAAATTAACGGGAAGAGGATTGCTATCAAACTAGCTTCAGGTGAACAGAACAGGTTATTTCAGAATTACAAAGCCAGTTCGCAAAGCTAAAGCTACAGATATCATGTGTAATGTTGGAGATGGGCATCTGTGGGTTAGTTCAGGGCTGTTCTCAATCCTCTGGTCTGCGTGTTGGTTCAGGGATATTCTCAATCCTCTGGTCTGCGGGTTAGTTCAGGGCTGTTCTCAATCCTCTGGTCTGTGGGTTAGTTCAGGGATATTCTCAATCCCCTGGTCTGCGGGTTAGTTCAGGGTTGTTCTCAATCCTCTGGTCTGCGGGTTAGTTCAGGGATATTCTCAATCCTCAGGTCTGCGGGTTAGTTCAGGGATATTCTCAATCGCCTGGTCTGCGTGTTAGTTCAGGGCTATTCTCAATCTCCTGGTCTGCGGGTTAGTTCAGGGATATTCTCAATCCCCTGGTCTGCGGGTTAGTTCAGGGCTATTCTCAATCCCCTGGTCTGCGGGTTAGTTCAGGGCTATTCTCAATCCCCTGGTCTGCGGGTTAGTTCAGGGCTATTCTCAATCCCCTGGTCTGCGGGTTAGTTCAGGGACATTCTCAATCCCCTGGTCTGCGGGTTTCATGAGGCATCTCATCCGAGAACAGGTTGTCTCCTTATGCTCCGGAGAGTAGGCGTACTGTGTCATCACCACAATCAAGTGCTTTGCCGTCTGTGGCGGGCGATCATGCCCATCCACAACTCGCGATCTTGAACAGCGTGTTTCTTGTGCTGACATCCCTCCATGCCTCCATCTTTGTTTCTTTCCCCAGATCTTTCCAGTGGACACAACGTGAACCCTACAGCCTTGTTTACGTTTCAAATTCTCCGACTGAGTGTAGTGGTCGCTCACTATTCTGTTTACCCATGAGTACAGCGATATCTTGCTATCGTCTGAGTTATTTGCATGTTATCTTGGGGTACGTTACTAGAGTGTTTAATTGCTCCTCTTCTCACGTGGGGTATAATGATATCTTTCCTTGTCTGTCCGAGGACGTATAGGTATTAATCAGCAGATCCTTTACACAGCGTCGCTCTCGTTACGACACACTTGAACTTCTTTCTTTCTCTAACCCATCCATCAGCCCTATGTGCTTTCATATGTGATGCGCCTTCAATGTCAACGTGCCTCTACATCATTCCAGAATGTGTACCCTCCATCGCCACTTTCTCAAGGTAACTATGACGTTTCACAAGGTCAAAATACCTGAACTTTCGGGTCAGGATCCTCCATCGCCACTTTCTCAAGGTAACTATGACGTTTAACAAGGTCAAAATACCTGAACTTTCTGGTCAGGATCCTCCATCGCCACTTTCTCAAGGTAACTATGACGTTTAACAAGGTCAAAATACCTGAACTTTCGGGTCAGGATCCTCCATCGCCACTTTCTCAAGGTAACTATGACGTTTAACAAGGTCAAAATACCTGAACTTTCTGGTCAGGATCCTCCATCGCCACTTTCTCAAGGTAACTATGACGTTTAACAAGGTCAAAATACCTGAACTTTCTGGTCAGGATCCTCCATCGCCACTTTCTCAAGGTAACTATGACGTTTAACAAGGTCAAAATACCTGAACTTTCTGGTCAGGATGCTGTTTTTGAGCCAGTTCCTATTATTGCTCAGATCATTAAAGGTGTCTGTGGTTTCCTTTTTCTTGGCTGGCCCATGGTATTTTAAGACTTGTTATGTTGCATACTTGACTACTGTCTTCTTCTGCCTTTTTATCCCCCAATGGAGCATAGGCCCTCAACCAACTCACGCCAAGTCGTTCTATCCTTCGCCATTACATGGAGCTCTCCCCATGTCCTCCCAATCTTTCTAACCTCATTCTCCAGCTCTCTTCTCCATATGTTTTTTGACCTTCCTTAATTCCTATGCCCCTGTGGGTTCCAATGCAAAGACATTCTAGTTATGCTGTTCTCCTGTTTTCTCAGTGTGTGCCCTATCCAACGTCAGCGTCTTTTCCTCACCTCCTGATCCACTGGAGCCTGTTTAGTTCTCTCCCAAAGTTCTACATTAGTTATTCTATCATACCATTTTATTTCCTCTATTCTGCGCAGGCACCAGTTAATGAATGTCTGTAATTTATTAGTAATTGCCTTAGTTGTTCTCCGTTTCCACCCCATACAATAGTACTGATTTGACATGAGAATAAAAAAATTTTAGTTTAGTATTTCTTTTAATTTCTTTTGACCTCCACAAATTCCCTAGTGCTATGAAAGCCCCTCTTGCCTTTTGTATTCTTATTTTAATATCTCTATCAGTTCCTCCATCTTGACTACTGTATGTGGTCTTTTCGGTCTCCTCGGACTTTATGGTCATCATTAACTTTTGCTCTGGTGCTTATTCGTCTGTCGATTTTAGAACTTATGTCGACCGAAAGAAAACACGTCTAGGGGGTCTCGAACCTCTGACCACTGGTTCTGTGGGCGTGTGTGCTAGCCAATACGCTAAAATACTAAAAAGAAATGCGCCAGAGATAAAAAGAAATCAGTGTCAACAAGAGCTGTGTTGACAACGAACACGACAAGACACAAAAAGGTTGTGAAGAAACACAATCGTCTACACCTCTCTAGAATTCAGACGATAAGGACGAGAATGATGTGAACAATGAGTTCTATATACCATCCCCTCGATTTCTTATCTCCAAAAGTCGCAGTGGAATGGCAGGTGTTGGGCCCGACAACAAACACGCCGGTTTGGAGTGCTCTAGCAACAAAGCTCTCTCTACTAAAGTGTTCATATTTCTAGATAAGTACAAGACCCGGTTAGACCCCCCGACCCACCCAGTGCGGATCCATAACCTGGCTCTAAGGTTTCATATCATGTACATAAGTTTTGAAAACTGAAGACAGGTCAAGGTTAAACTATATGGGTCGCATTTTTTTTTCTTTCTGTTTAGATTGTCAACTTGTTGGCGCGGACAGGCAGGCAGAAGTGCCTTGGCGGACTGCGAGAACTCCTGGAGTATACTTGTACCTCTTACTTTGAAACAGCGATAAGGCAAATGCGGTAAACGACACACATCTGGTAACCAGAGTGACAAGTTCAAATGCTGCGAACAGCCAGGTGAGAACAGGTGAGACAAAGGGAAGACCGGATACTTGTAGACGCGGGAGCAGACGTGCATAAACAAAGCTGCCTCTTGGAGAATCCAACCTTCCTCGTGAGAAAACGATTCTTCCAGGCGCCTGTGCTGCAGCCCTGGCCTGGTGGTTATCACCTCTGCTTTACAGACATAGACTCTTAACACCCCCCCCCCCCCCCCCACACTCCACATCCCACACCAACGTCACCAAAAAATGTGCCCCCCCCCCACATCCCACACCAACGTCACCAAAAAATGTGGCCCCCCCCCCATCCCACACCAACGTCACCAAAAAAATGTACCCCCCCCCCCCACAATCCCACACCAACGTCACCAAAAAATATACCCCCCCCCCCCACATCCCACACCAACGTCACCAAAAAATGTGTCCCCCCCCCCCCCCCCATCCCACACCAACGTCACCAAAAAATGTGTCCCCCCCCCCCCCTCCACATCCCACACCAACGTCACCAACAAAAAATGTGCCCCCCCCCTCCCCCCCCCCCCCCCCCCCCCCCCCCCCAAAGAATTCTGAAAACCGAGTATTGTAGGAACACGGAATGTGCATGCGACACAAGCAGATCATGTGTGAATCATTCTCCGTGAGGCCCAGGGCCATCAGTGTGGTGTCAACAAAAATAGACCCACTACCCATCCATTTAGCAGGTCGTGAGAGTTGACTAACTACAGAAAGTTGGAAGGGAAGAGGGAGACCGAGAGAGAGAAGGTGCTAGGCAGTTTGACATCATGGCATGGAGGTTCATATGTGTCAGAGGTCACTGAACGTACAAGAGACAGAAGGTTGTTGATAGACATGATTACTTGCGTCATACGGCATGGACTTTGGAAAGAAGAATGCATGAAGTCAAAACATAAAATCCTAACCTGTACAGTTTGTGGCGACAGCGCTAGCCACACGACCCTAAATCATAGGCTCAAAGATCGCCCTGCGCACACAAAAGAAGGGGCACATGTAGGCATTGGCGACATTTGTTGTTGAATGCCTAAGTTAAGGGAGATAATGTCTACGTTGGGAGAGAGTGGGGTCTGGGCGGAGTTGTAGGTTAGTTACTTGGTTAGATAAAGACAGGCAACTGTTTAATCCCTTGGGGAAGAGGGGTGGGGGCATTTTTCTCCCTTCTTTTCTAATAACTGGACTCATGGGTGGATCCAACCGCATATAATTATTATTTGGTAATTCTGAGAATGTTCTGTGAACTGACTATTAAAAAGCACCTAGTCGTTATTGCATATGTTTAATCCGATCGTCTCCTTATGAGATGCAATTTTTCGATATTTTGAGGCCCCCCCCCCTGAAGAGCCAGGGGCCGCAATATAGCCCGACCATAAATATGGTATAATGACTGAACGCGGTTTCCGGACCTCTCCACGATGATCTTCATCCACATGGCGGCACTTTGTGTCACCGGGTGTTTATCGCTTGGTGTGATGTCATCGTGGTGTTGAACGTCAGTCAGTCAGACTTCCTTGTGTCTAGGGATAGAATATAGCATCATTTTCCCAGCGTCCCCAACTGTAAGCTCACGCTGAAAGTCTATGCTGTTTCTTCCATTTCTGGGCTTCGATCTTGATTCAGAACTTGAGTATACACGCACATCTTTGTACAGATCTGGCTTATTTATACCCAGACTGTGGGTTCCTCGCCTCTTATGTAGATGCACTCCGACTTGGAAGGGATACAGCTTCTTAGGTAGATGTAATCCGACTTGGAAGGGATACAGCCTCTTAGGTAGATGTACTCCAACTTGCAAGGGATACAGCCTCTTAGGTAGATGTACTCCAACTTGCAAGGGATACAGCCTCTTAGGTAGATGTACTCCAACTTGCAAGGGATACAGCCTTATAGGTAGATGCACTCCGACTTGGAAGGGATACAGCCTCTTAGGTAGATGTACTCCAACTTGCAAGGAATACAGCCTTATAGGTAGATGCACTCCGACTTGGAAGGGATACAGCCATAATAAGTCTGCTTTCAGGACATGCATGTTAGGGATGCAGTGGTTCTAATACCCCCCCTCCCAGCGCCCCTTTGTTCACAACGGGGCCCCTGAACGACCATGGGGTGTAAGACTATACAGGGGCCGAATATTTCCTTACCCATGGCCTGTAGGCTGTGGCCTGTGTGTATCCTTTAATCAAACATGGAGTGTGGTTTTACATCAGTCTGAGCGGTAAAAATTGATCCCACGCCACCCTAAACCACCGCAAGCGTCTGCAGGGGCTTATTTTATGGCATTGAATTTTATTTCCCAAGGAGCCAGTATTGTTCTAAAGAGAGCATTCCTACCAACGGTTAAAGTCGCACACAGCACGAACTCTGTAGCGCTGCCTCAGTGCGCAGAAATTTTCAAACATATTGCACTGCTGACGAATCAGAAAATAAACCAACGACTATCGTAGTACAAGCCAAAACACTCATCATTTGGAGAGGTTCATGGGAGGAGACGGGAACAATGACAGCTATACAAGCAGTGAGGTCATATTTCTGCAGACACACGCTCAAGAGAACACGCATGTAGTACTCACCTGGAAGTGTGAACTGATATCCCAGCCTAAGAAGACACCTGTCTGCCTTGATGCCAGTGTCCGAGGCAGGTATGTGTCCCATCGGATACTACGGAGCATGTCTTCACCAACCGATGAAGTCACCGGAATTTTCAAACGGTACAACAGATTCCAGCGTTGTTGCAGAAACAATCAGAAAAACTCAACTTGGCTTCGTTACACAATTCACTAACACTTTCACATGAAACATGGTGGCACGAATTTGAAATACATATGGCTGGTTATACACAATTCAGTCATATCTTTGTAGTGGATTCGGCTAGGTTACAAAGGACATCAAGTAGTGACTGTGTCTGCACCTCTTTGTTCTAATTCCTATACGTACTTGTAGATTGAGAACACTTGCAACACTAGATACAAACTGATTTCATAAATCCAACTGCTGTCAGAGAATCGTTTCCGTGTGCGAAAAATATCGTTGAGCTAAAGAGATATTGTTAATATGTTACCTGTTTCGAAATCGGCCTTTATTGTAGAAATCCACCAGGTATACAGAGTGGATACCACACTTGCTAACTGCAGTATCATATTATCACGCCGCTGGAGAACAATTTGGGCACTTTAGATACAGACCTAGAGGGCCGGCGAGCGAGTTGGTAGCGCCGAGGTAACAGCGAGTTAATTATGTGAATCAATTGATACTGTCTGCATTAGCCTGACGTTAATTAAGTACAAACAGGAAATCCTAGCCAGATAGCCGACACTGCAGGCAGACGAGCCAGGTGTATGCAAGCGTTGTCACTAGACTGAGATAGTCCTGCTGCTACTCGTTGTGACAATTTATACCTCAGGTGCTGGAGTTATGTACCTGGGTGTGTGAATCAGCTCAAGACGGACAGAGAGCTATCGGTTCGCACATCCTAGTCTACGCCAGGTGTGCTTACAAGAAGTCATATTCCCACCCCCTACATATCTCCAGTTGTTTTCTCAAGTTACCTTTGATGTTGCCCCTTCTCTAAGCAGAAAGAACGCGCAGCGGAGACAACTATCCACCTCTAGGAAAATATTTCCACAGCGCAACAATACGTGGTCGTCTGCTGTACCTGAAACTGTCTGTCACTCTGTGGGCGACCCTCCGTGGCGCCAAGCGATCTCAACCGGCCGTCTACGAACATTTGAGTTGACATAGCGTTGGGGTTTTCCCCGATTTCCTGGTCCTGCATCAACCTTGTAGCTTTCAGTGCACGTCTGCCACTTGTAGGCCGGATCATGCCCGAGGTCCGCAGATCTCACATTCCTCTCCTGGCTATCAGAAATCCGCCGCAGAATGAACAATTACTAAACCAGCACTCTTCCAGGACAGTTCAAAGGCGGCCGCCCACAACTATTGTCCCTGATATTTCAACAGTCGACGTTCGGTCCTTATCTCAAGTATGTAAACTATGGCCATTGACCGACAGACGACAACAATGATGACAAAAGACGCGAGTAAACACTGGCCCTTTGTCGCCAAAGTCCTCGACTCCACAAATCACCAACTCCTTGGGTATGTTTTTAGACCATCCCGTCCATTGTTGGGGTTTGAGGGCGACAGACAAAACTCAGCGACCATCGCGGCGCTCTTCAAGTCTAGCACCTTCTCTACATTTCGCAGAACCCAAAAATAACAGGACAGGCCATTTGGCGCACGGTCACCATTGTTTGTTAAAAAACACACAATAAAATCAGGGTGGGAATTACACTTGCCAGACAATCTGTTTAAACCTCATCGTCAGGGCCTGGTCACTGCCATTTTAGTTATGTGTCTGGTCTAGTGCCAGAGTCGCAATAGAGTGCACACAACTTCCTGGTGTGAGACACAACAGCACCAGATCATTGCATCAGTATTTCTTATACGTGTGATAGCCCAGGGTCAAGGTTGCCACCACACACATACGTGCACAAAACATATTGGCAAGGGAGAGGGGGGGGAGGCTCAGGTCCCTTAGACATTTTCTAGGGGACAGCGAGGCATTGTGTCCGCCTCCAGTGCTAGAGGTTCCGCGTTCAATCCCCTGTAAGGGCTGGGATTTTTACACGTGGACGTGGACTTCTAGTAATTTCCCTTTTCTCTGGGTAGTGAGATCGGTCGCTCGTGTGCATTGTTGTGCACGTAAAAAATCCCGTAGCAGTTGGAAATCGAAAAGAGTAGCCTAACGGCGCTGCCCGGGCAAAATTTGGAGTTAAAAATCTACCCAAAGTATTTCAGGATCCTCGCCAGTGCTACGGAGCCCGTGCAATGTGCTGAGCTTTTTCTCAGACTTAAGTTAGAAGAACGAAGCACTTATGGGTTACTACCCGTGTGCCATGATGTTGATCATTTGTTCAAACTTTAAACCACACATTTTCTAGGATAGAGGAGCGGTTGGAGGGGGAGGGACGCAGTTGGAGGGGGAGGAGCGCGGTTGGAGAGGGAGGGGCCGGGTTGGAGGGGGAGGTGCAGGGTTGGAGGGGGAGGGACAGGGTTGGAGGGGGCGTGGCAGGGTTCAGTGTGAGAAATTGATCCCTTTCCACGCCTCTGGGCGTATAGGGCTAGACTTATATGGTATAGGCCAATGGCACTTGGCTGGTGATGTGGTCAGCATCACGCCAACCGACTTTACTTCCCAGGACTTTACCCGGTAAACAAATGTTTAAACTAGAAATGTGGCTTAGAAGGTGATTCGTCAGGAGTGGAATAGAGTTAAACTAGACCTAGGCTGTGGAAAAAGAGGGTGGGGATTTGGGGCGAGACGCTCAGTCCCTGCAGTGGAGGACTGGATGAATCGGAAGCATATCTATATTAATAAAAATGTTAATTTTCCGGTGATGTTAGCTAAAAACTCGGAAACTACTGAAACGATTGCTTTCAAATTTGCACACAGCGTTGCCTTTGACTCCAAGCGTGATTTTTTGTCAGAAAATCGCACAGACTGCGAACGATGAAGCTCCAGCAACAGTAAAATCATTATTTGTTTCGTTGCCGGCCCGGATTTGTTTTTATGTGATCGGCCATATTTGACTGCTGAGCTCTTATTGAACTTTGCATTATTATATAATTTCATTTCCACTATGTGCTTGAGTATTTGGTAGCGTAGTTGTTAACTATTCTGCCTATCATGCAGGTGACCCGCGCCCGATTCCCCCTTAGGTGATATAATTATTGTTAGCCCTTAACTGGGCGGCTGGCACGTTGTGTTGTGGTTTATGGCTAGGCTGCGATATCTACGCCTTTTTCGGTTTTGGGGTTTACAGCTAGCCTGCGACAGCGGCGACGTGATGCTCAATGGTCATGTCATGGGTAATCTTTGTTCGCCCTCCAGAGGGCCGTTGGCACGTTGTGTTGTGGTTTACAGCTAGACTGCGATATCTGATATAAACTCTTCAGTCGTCGGTAGTAAAGTTGTAAGTATGTCATCCTTCACTCGGGTTTCCGGTGTTCGATTCCCTGCTGAGTGATAATTGTTCTTTTTCCCCTAAAAGGATGGTTGCCACGTTGTGTTGTGGTTTACAACTAGGCTGCGATATCTGCGCCTTTTTCTAAAAGACATCCGATTTTAGTTAAGTCCTAATTAGCCTCCCCGCGACGCTTCTCGATCAAAAGCTATTCGGCGATGACAGAAACTGTTTACTAAGACGGCTTACAGTCCAGTTTAGTTTGGGTGGACACGGATGCCAAGGTCAGTTAAAAATCGTTTCCTCGGAGAGGGAGAGATGACGGGTGCGGGGTATTTTTCTCCACTATTCGTGAGTATAGTGTACTTTTCACTGTGGGTTCCATCACTGGTTACGTGATGAAGTTTTTTTTCTCCCTATGTTCGGGGCAAAATCAAACTAAATAGTCCGTGGCGACAGCATACGGCGCTAACCCCTCTTTTCTACACCGACCTACACAGACTGCGGTGACAGTTGTTGTTGTTGTTGTGATGGTTGTGGTTGCAGTAGTACTGGTACTGGAGGGGTGATGTGGTAGCTGTTATACTGGCTACATTTACTTCTCTGTACAAGTTAATGCTACCTATTTAAGTCTGGGTAACACGGATGCAAAACTCAATTTAGTTAACAATATTTCGTTACACGGTGACTTTCCCATCTTTCGGAGAATATGATATGATTAGGGGAGGGGGGGGGGGCGTGTTTATACCAGACACGGTTAGCTGAGAGAGCTTAAAATATTATTTTAAAGTTCTCATTTCTTAACTATTTCTATTTTAATAATTTCGCCAGGTGATGATTTTTCAATTCTTCGGAGAGGGAGATATGAGGGGGGGGGGGGGGGGGGGGGGGATTATGCTGGACACAGTTAGCTGAGAGAGCTTAAAATATTATTTTAAAGTTCTCACTTCCTAACTATTTCTATTTTAATATTTTCGCCATGGATGATTTTTCAGTCCTTCGGAGAGGGAGATATGACTTCGCCAGGTGATGATTTTTCAATCGTTGGGAGAGGGTCTTGTGAGTGGGGGATGGGGAGGAGGGGGATTATGCCAGACACCGTTAGCTTGTTGTTGTTGTTGTTATCGATCCAGCGGCGCATGAGCTTTCGCCCTTTGGCCCAATGCCATGTAGTGGAATTTGCATGTTTTCACAAGCTGTTCTTTTCCTCCGTACAAGGTGTTCCACTTGTCTGGTCTCGGAGGGAGTAGCGTTCTTCTTGTCTCACTGAGTTTTGGGCACTCAAAGAGATGGTGTTCAACAGTTTCGTAGGGGTAGTTACATAGCTGGCACTCTGGGGAGTGTTGTGGCTGTATTCTGTTTAGGTGTCCATTGAGTGGAGTATGTTGCGTTCTAAGTCTGAAGATGGTGGCCTGGTCCCTTCTTGTTAGATGGTTAATGCTGTCATTAGGATCAGGGCCAGACATATGTCTATAAACCTCTCTTCCAGTGTCTCCCATGGCCCATCTGTTCAACCAAGTCTCTTTGTTTATAGCTCTTATCAGTGTTTTTGCTGTCTGGAGGGTTGTCGCTGTAGGTGGTTGTTCTTGTGTTGCTCCTTTCTTTGCCAATCTGTCAGCTCTGTCATTACCTGGTGTGCCGGAGTGACCTGGAATCCACTGCATCACTATTCTGATGTTGTATGAGGTAATAAGATGATCGGCACCCAGGATTATCTTGGCTATGTCAGTTCTGCAGCGTTCATTGCCCTCCAGAGCTTGAAGGGCAGACATTGAATCTGTGAAGATGACAATATTTTGGACCTTTGAGGGGTAAACATCCATTACAGTCTTTAGGTGGTATACTGCTGTTTCCAGTGCAATTATTTCAGCTTCATAGTTTGAACAGAATTCCCCGCATGCATCAAAAATCTCTTCAACAGATCCATCGGGATAACCTATGTAGATTCCGTAACCTGCTTTAATGGTAGCTTTAAATGCTGATCCATCAGTATAGACATGTATCCATTCTTGGGGGTAAGAATCAACGGTCTTTAGTGATGAGTTCATAAGAGCGATTGGGTCGGACTGTTTGGTTTCCTCGCCTACCAATTTAGTTTGGACTTCTGGAGCTTTAAAGCGAGCATGTGGTGGTAGGTTTTTTGCAACATTCTGAATTCCTTGACGTCTTTCTGGGAGGTGGTATCTGTCCTGAATTTCATTTACACAGTGTAAAACCGATTTGTGCTTTATTCTTTGTTTGGATTCCCAGTTTTCTACAAGATGTCTATTAGGATGGTTACGATTTTTTCCTAACGCATCTTTCATAAATTTCTAAAGTGGCTTTTTTCTCTCCGCAACCCGAGGGGTTCCACATTTGTATGGATTTCACATGCAGCAGTTGGTGTAGACTGCATAGCTCCGCAGATTAATCGGAGGGCATTATTTTGTACTCTGTCAAGAGTCTCCCTAGGTTAGTTTTGGAACAAGTTGTAAGCAGTGAGTTGTTGTACTCTATCACAGAGCGAACATATCATAGGTATAAGCCCCTCAGAGTTTCCTTGTCTGATCCCCATGATGTACCTGCAAGTCTCTTTAATAACTGTAAACCGCCTCAATGCCTTATTCCTGATGTTTTCAATATGGTTCTTGAGGCTGAGCTGCGGGTCAAGTGTGACTCCAAGGTATGTGGGATGCTCTTCTTTCATCACTTGGTGTTTGTCTAACCTCAGGTTAATATTCTTTCTTGCTACTTGGTGGCTTTTGGTAAAGATTGTGTAGACCGTCTTTGCACAGTTAATCTTGAGTTTCCATCTTTGGCAGTAATCATGCAGTCTTCTAAGGTCTCCATTCAGTCTTTGGGCTCCACTTTCCACATTTTCATGACTCTGCCATATTGCTAGGTCATCAGCGTACAAGGCTTTTTCGGCCTTGATTTGTTCTGGCAGGTCATTGATAAAGATTAGGAATAGTTGTACAGCTCAATGATGAGCCTTGTGGCAAGCCCTCCTCCAAGACTTCTTTAGAAGAGATTGCGTTGTGCATCTTAGTCTGGATTGTTCTATCTATCAGGAAGTATTTCACCCAGTTATACAATCTGCCATGTATTCCTATGCTCATCATCTTCATCAGGAGACCTTTTCTCCATACTCTGTCATAGGCCTGCTGGAGGTCGACAAAGACTGCCACTGTGTGTTTCTTATTCTGGAAGCCATCATGTATTCTTTGTGTCAGTCTGAACAGCTGGTCTTCTGTGCAGCTGTTGGTTCTGAAGCCTGCCTGTTCATGGCATAGAACACCAGAACTCTCAAGGAACCAATATAAGCGCCTGTTTATCATTCTTTCTGCAACTTTGCCCAAGCATGATGTTAAGGATATCGGGCGGTAGCTTTTGGGGTCATCTGGAGGCTTTTTGGTTTTAAGGATGAGGACGATATATGCATTCCTCCATGCCCTTGGAAGTTTGCTTGACCTCCAAGTTTTATTAATAAGCCTGAGAACTACTTCTCTCCCAGACCGGCCAAGATGTAGCAGCATTTCGTTGTGGATCTTATCTGGGCCTGGAGATTTTCTAGGTTTTAATTTCTTCAGGGCTTGCTCTAATTCATCCATGCTAAATTCATTTTCAAAAAGGGAGTCGCTGGCTGTTGGAGCTCTCTCTTGTTTCTTCAACTGAGAGAGCTGTGTTCTATCGACACCGTTAGCTGAGAGAGCTTAAAATATTATTTTAATGTTCTCATTTCTTAACTATTTCTATATTAATAATTTCGCCAAGTGATGATTTTTCAATCCTAAGCAGCGGGAAATATGATTGATGGAAAGCGGAAAAGGGAGGGGGGGGGGGGGTTTATGCCAAACACAGTTAGCTGAGAGAGCTTAAAATATTATTTTAAAGTTCTTATTTCTTAACTATTTCTATTTTAATAATTTCGCCATGGATGATTTTTCAATCATTCGGAGAGGGAAATATGACTGCGTCGAGGGGAGAGGAGGGGGTATGACAGACACTGTTAGCTGAGAGCTATTTTCTTTCCTCTCCATTTCACCATTCTGAGCCACAGCGTCTCGTGGCCGGGTACAGCTAGTTTTAGTTATAAAAACATGTAACAAGGGACGGGCTGCAAGAGAGATGAGCGAAATACTTCGGCCATTTGAAAAACGTATTAGTCTTTGGTGCGGTTGTCAGGTCATCATCTGGGAATATGGGGGGGGGGGGGGGTAGCAATATTATTGTTATAGGGTTAAACAAGACTTCTGTGGTTTCAACCTCTTAGATTCTTCTTCTTGTTCTTCCCTTGCGTTCACCCTTAAGAAGGTAGTTGGTACGCTGTGTTGTGGTTTACAGCTAGGCCGCGATATCTGGCTTTTCAACCTAACACATCCGATTTCAGCAAACTTCTAATGATTTACCTGTTGATGAATGTCGCCTTTTACGATATGCACGTTAAGAGAAAGTGGGCCAATTTCTTTTACTCCAAAAAAACGAACCTGGAATACACACGAAGTTATTATTATTATCTAAGACAGCGGTTCTGAACCTGTGGGTGGCGATCCTTTTGTGGGTCGAACGATCCTTTCACAGCGGTCGCCTAAGATTATCGGAAAACGCAGATTCACTAAAGAAGAAGCAACGTAAATAATTGTATGGTTGCAGGTCGCCACAAAACGAGGAACTGTGTGAAAGAGTCGCGTCGTTAGGAACTCGAGAATCGCTAATCTAAGAGGTGTTTCTACGTACGCAGTTGTCACCTCCGGGATTGCAGTCGGTAAGACTAACACCCAAAGTATGGGAATGAAGCATCCACAAGTTCCTGAATCCCCACTGAGCCATGGAATATATTGGTCTCGTGTGGTAGATTTTCTCAGTTTGATGCAAGTCTTCCAAATGTCACCACTAATGTCTTCGGGCTGTCAGATCAACAGTTCAAACTATATTTTTTTTTCGCTGTCTGTGCTCCCATCCCCCTTTTTACGGTGCCGCCTGAAGCGGCCACGCCTCTGTATCATAGCACGGCATGTCCCTACCGGTTATATTGAGGTCCTCGACGGTTACTGAGAAACCGGAAGTCTTGATTGGCAGAAAGCAATACTCCAATCAATGTTAGCTCTGTCAGTTCCCAGTTGCCAAGAACGTGACCCACAGTGAACCATAACCCCAATCAGCCTGAATCAGTTCATGAACTTCAAAGCGGCAACATTGGATGTGCTGCAAGTCGAGACATCTTGCCAGATTTATGTTGTATACTGAGACCAAATGTAAACGAAATAATTACGCACCATCTGATGTTTAATACACTCAGACAAAAGCTAACCATACAAGGTAAGTATGTCCAGTCAGTCATAACACCAGCAGCAGTAAACCAACTACAACAAGGTATTGATAGACTTCACTCAGAATGTGACAACTATGATATGAAGATCAGCGTAGACAAAACAGAACGGATGACGTTCTCCGGTAAAGGGTGAACCAACAATGTCACAATCGATGAACACCAGTTAAAGCAGGCGAAGAACTTTACATATCTTTGAGAAGATGGAAGAATTAATAAAGAAATCAAATAAAGCAATAAAGCAAATCAATTTATAGGCAAAATGGCATCACATTTGAAATGCAAGCACATGAATATGACAACTAAAAGAGCACTGTTCTACAGAATATTCTTACCAATGCTGTGCCAGCAATGTCAAATTTGGACACTGACTTCAAAAGACAGAAGGAAAATAGTCAAGACAAACATGAAATGTTCACGCACTATGCTCGGTGTAACAACGAAATATCGACTTAGGAACAATGGTATCACGAAAAGAGTCGGCACAGAGCTAATACTAAGCTTTATAGGTAGAGAGAAAATCACATGGTTTGGCCATGTAACAAGATTGGTATTAGACAGGGCACCACAGAGAGCAATGTTATACAGACACAACGGTAACAAATCCAGAGGTCGACCACACTGAAAAGTACTTTATAGGAAGCGAAGAGAATTTTCTGTTCCAGAGATCTCTTCCTGTCCTGAGGTTGCGAGGCATTCCAGGAGTAGAGAAAATAAACAAGAAGAAGAAGACACTGTTGTTTCTTGGGACAAGAAGAGATAACCCTACAGAAAGCAATCCTGGCGATTAGGTGGATTTCAACCGGAGACTATCGCCCGGTAGATAAAGGAACTATTCCGCTGCCACGGTACACGGGACACAGAAGTGAACCGCGGATCAATAGCGGCACTCCTAGAACACGCCAGTCGCAAATGGTTAGTCCAGCCGGAGCCCAGGTCAGGGGGAAGGAGACTTTGGAATATCGACTAGCCATCATCATTAAATAGATTAGCCCACACGAATACAACACTGACCTGGGCGGGGTCGGTGACTGGCAGACGACTGTTGGCAAGACCTTACCTAGCCAGCGGTCTAACAGTAAGTATGCCTCCGGGGGCAAGAGAGGGGGTGGGGGAGGGGGTGGGGGTGAGACGTTCTAAACGATATTTATATGGGCTAAACATTGCGGGAGCGGCGTCCGTGGCTTAGGCGTTTGCGAGTCCGACTCGTAATTCCAGCGTACCGCGATCGAAACCCACTGCTGGCTGCGTGGATTTGTATCATGGTATGGGGCGTCGCAGGTCGACCCAGCCTAAAATGGGTACCGGGATGAATATAAAGAAAAGACGGCCGGCGTAATGCTGACCACATTACTTACCTAGTGCCGATTGGTCTCTAAAACTTTGGGTGCTCTCCCCATATGCCCGATGCGCCTAAAGGCGTGAAAAGGGATCCTTACTTTACTAAACATTGCGGACTTTCATAATCAGGTTACCACTAGTATCGTTAGCTTGGAACTTGTCAATGAGCACAGAGGTGGAAGACAGAATCTGCAGGGGAATGTTCTGATGCGGCGATGTTCATTCATTCATTCATTCATTCATTCATTCATTCATTCATTCATTCATTCATTCATTCATTCATGCCTTTATTCATCCGACAGAAGAGTTCTCGATGACAGAAAACAGAGAGAAAACATCAGTTCAAAATCCAGGCAAGCCGGTTTGTCTATTGTGAGCCTATATCAACTTTGATTAGGTAAACCGACACATGCTTGGTTGGGTGGCCGGTTGAGTGATTTGTTGGCTAAGTGGTTTCCTGGTTGGCTGGTTGAGTAATTTGTTGGTTGGCTGGTTGAGTGATTTGTTGGCAGGTTGAGTGATTTGCTAGTTGGCCTGTTAATTGATTTGTTGGTTGGTTGATTGAGTGATTTGCTGGTTGGCAGGTTGAGTGATTTGTTGGTTCGCTGGTTGAGTGATTTGTTGGTTCGCTGCTGGTTGAGTGATATGTTAGTTAGCATGTTGAGTGATTTGTTGGATGGCTGGTTGAGTGATTTGTTGGTTGGCAGGTTGAGCGATTTGTTGGTTGGCAGGTTAAGTGATTTGTTGGTTGTCAGGTTAAGTGATTTTTTTGGTTGGTTGGTTAAGTGATTTGCTGGTTGGAACGTTGTGTTATTCGTTAGTTGGCTGGTTGATTGACTGGTTGTTTACCTGTTTAAGTGATTTGTTGGTTCAATGATTGAGAGATTTGTTGGTTAGCAGGTTGAGTGATTTGTTGGCTGGCTAATGGATGTCATGGTTGATCTGTTGACGGGCTCTTTAATTAGTTGATTTGGTAGTTGGTAGGTTCATTAATTAGTTGATACTTTAGTTGGCTGGCGGATGGTTTATTTGGATGCCTGACTGGTTGGTTGACTGACTGGTTGGTTGACTGACTGGTTGGATGACTGACTGGTTATATGAATGACTGGTTGGTTGGCTGACTGGTTGGTCGACTGTTCGGTTGGTTGACTGACTGGTTAAATGACTGACAAGTTGGCTGACTGACTGGTTGGTTAACTGACTGGTTGGTTGACTAACTCGTTGAATGACTGACTGGTTGGATGACGAACTGGTTGGATGCCTGACTGGTTAGATAACTGACTGGGTAATAATTTTATTTATGATATATTTAGTTGTTTTTCTGGTTAATTGTTTAATTATTAACTGGTTCGTTGGATGGTTGACTGGTTCGTTGGATGGTTGACTGGTTCGTTGGATGGGTGACTGGTTCATTGGATGGTTGACTGGTGTTTTTTTTTTTTTTTTTTTTTTTTTTTTTTTTTGGTTACTTGACTGGTTCTTTGGATGGTTGACTGGTTCGTCGGATGGTTGAGTGGTTCGCTGGATGGTTGACTGGTGTTTTTTTTTTTTTAATATTTTTTTTAAAATTATTTTTGGTTACTTGACTGGTTCTTTGGATGGTTGACTTGTTCGTTAGATGGTTAACTAGTTCGTTGGATGGTTGACTGGTTTATTGGATGGGTGACTGGTTCGTTGGATGGTTAACTGGTTCATTGGATGGTTAACTGGTTTGTTGGATGTTTGACTGATTATTTGGATGGTTGTTACATTTGTTCGTTCGCTCGATCTTGGTTTATTCGTTCGTTTCTTTGTAGATTGATTTACTGCTTATTTCGTTAATTGTTGCTTTTCTTTATTCAACCATTTATTAGGTGGGTGGGTTTGTTGTTGTATACGTCGATTTACCTAATAGTGGATAAGAAGGATCTGGATTTTCACAATCTGAGTATGGCATTGTTAATTTCTCACATCCTGGTCTGTTTCAATGTATTCCTTGTTTATTGCAACGGTGTGGCCTTTTGTCTGTGGACATCATCTCTGTTTGGTCAGAGGCAGACCTAGGGGAGACCATGGTGAGGACGGGAGACAGAGGCAGACCTAGGGGAGACCATGGTGAGGACGGGAGACAGAGGCAGACCTAGGGGAGACCAAGGTGAGGACGGGAGACAGAGGCAGACCTAGGGGAGACCATGGTGAGGACGGGAGACAGAGGCAGACCTAGGGGAGACCATGGTGAGGACGGGAGACAGAGGCAGACCTAGGGGAGACCATGGTGAGGACGGGAGACAGAGGCAGACCTAGGGGAGATCATGGTGAGGACGGGAGACAGAGGCAGACCTAGGGGAGACCATGGTGAGGACGGGAGACAGAGGCAGACCTAGGGGAGACCATGGTGAGGACGGGAGACAGAGGCAGACCTAGGGGAGACCATGGTGAGGACGGGAGACAGAGGCAGACCTAGGGGAGATCATGGTGAGGACGGGAGACACAGGCAGACCTAGGGGAGACCATGGTGAGGACGGGAGACAAAGGCAGACCTAGGGGAGACCATGGTGAGGACGGGAGACAGAGGCAGACCTAGGGGAGACCATGGTGAGGACGGGAGACAGAGGCAGACCTAGGTCAATAATGTAAGATAGTCTAAGAAAGTGATAGGGAAAAATGTTGCGAAAATAATTAGGGCGAAAAAAAAAAGAATTAAGAGTGTTGAAGAGACATGAAGATGAACGCCTGCGTAATCATATGGCAAGGAGTATGATGATGCTGACAGAGGATAAAGACATAAAAGAAAACAATATAACAATACAGAAGCAAACAGACAAAGCGACGCAACATAATATAAATGTGAATTGCTACAAGAATCAATTGCACACACTCCCAGAGGAAAAGAAACACACAAATAGAACTGTATGAAGGAAGTTAAAAACTAAGATTTATCACCTCTAACCTACGAAAGAATGAGGTATAAAAATCCTAGACACAGAAACAGATCCATCAGACATGTGTGTAGCAATGCAAAAAAAGATGGCTAAATGAGATATCTCTCAGACTGGAGAAGAAAAACGGTCAGATTCACAGACATGTATAATGTAATAAATGAACCAACTTTAGGTTGTGAGCTCATAAAAATCAATGGCTGTCTGAAATCAAAGGAAGAAAAGTGAACGGAAGTGGTATAAAAATATTTCTATAGGATGGACAGAACAGATTAACTGACACAGTAATTGCATGCTTTATTAACGGAACTTTGGGAGAGAGCTGAATATAATCCACTGATTCGCGATGTGAGGAACGGACGCTGGCATTGTATACGGCGTGTACACTGAGAAAAATAACTAGAATGTCACTGGGCTGGAGCCCACAGGGTAAACGGAATAAAAGCAGAAGAGGTAAACACTTAGAAAACAAATCGAGACAGATGTGATGAGAGTGGAAAGAACATGGGGTTATATGCCGTGATATCAAGGAGCTAGATTACTTGGCTCGAATAGGCTGCGAGCCCATGCTCCACTGGGGTAATATCCTCGCTAACTGCATTTTCTTCTTAATTAACACTAATTTTAAAGGAATCAAGGCTCTAACATTTGATACTTCTCAGGAACTGCAGCCGATGTGAGAGTTATCCCCCCACAGACGACATTACGACAGGTGAATGCAGTACTGCTCTCTCACAGACGGCCGTTTTACATAGGTGAGGTACAGTCTCTCTATGACACCCCAGTTTCATTTAGGTGAGGTACAGTCCCTCTATGACACCCCAGTTTCATTTAGGTGAGGTACAGTCTCTCTATGACACCCCAGTTTCATTTAGGTGGGGTACAGTCTCTCTATGACACCCCAGTTTCATTTAGGTGAGGTACAGTCTCTCTATGACACCCCAGTTTCATTTAGGTGAGGTACAGTCTCTCTATGACACCCCAGTTTCATTTAGGTGAGGTACAGTCTCTCTTTGACACCCCAGTTTCATTTAGGTGAGGTACAGTCTCTCTATGACACCCTAGTTTGATTTAGGTGAGGTACAGTCTCTCTATGACACCCCAGTTTAATTTAGGCGAGGTACAGTCTTTCTATGACACCCCAGTTTCATTTAGGTAGGGTGTAATCTGTTCGTGACATCCCCTTTTTCATTTCGGTAAAGTACAATTTCTTTGTGACTCCTCAGTTTCATTTGGGTAAGATATAATCTCCCCGTGACTTCCTAGTTTCATGTCGGTAATTGACGATCTCTTTGTGACACGCCAATTTAAATCGTTTGAGATACAAGTCTCTCCCAGAACACCCCAGTCTCACTTGGGTGAAGTACAGTCTCACTATGACACCCCAGTTTCATTTGGGTAGAGTGAAATCTCTTTGTGACACCCCCACCCCCCGTTTTATCTGAGTAAGATACAATCTCTCAGTGACATTCTAGTTTCGCTCGGATGAGATACCATCTCTCTGTGATACACCAGTTTCACTCGAGTGAGGCACAAGTTATCCAGGATACCTAGTTTGACTCGAGTGAGGTACAGTTTCGCTATGATACCCTAGTATCCTTTGGGTAAGGTACAATCTCTCTGTGACATCCCACTTTCAATCTAGTGAAGTACAAGACTCCTTAAGCATCCGTACCTTCCACTCGGGTGAGGTACAAGTCTCCCACAGGATCCGTACCTTCCACTCGGGTGAAATACAAATCTCCCCCAGGATCCGTACCTTCCACTCGGGTGAGGTACAAGTCTCCCCCATGATCCGTACCTTCCACTCGGGTGAAATACAAATCTCCCCCAGGATCCGTACCTTCCACTCGGGTGAGGTACAAGTCTCCCCCATGATCCGTACCTTCCACTCGGGTGAGGTACAAGTCTCCCCCAGGATCCGTACCTTCCACTCGGGTGAGATACAAATCTCCCCAAGGATCCGTACCTTCCACTCGGGTGAGGTACAAGTCTCCCCCAGGATCCGTACCTTCCACTCGGGTGAGATACAAATCTCCCCAAGGATCCGTACCTTCCACTCGGGTGAGGTACAAGTCTCCCCCAGGATCCGTACCTTCCACTCGGGTGAGGTACAAGTCTCCCCAAAACACACGTTTGACTCGGGTGAGGGTACACGTCTTCCCAGCTATATCCGGTTAAGACTCAAGTCTCTGCCAGAAACGCCCACTTGCAGTTCACACAGGGAGGACACACCAAGAAACGTCAACAGACCCAAGATAGATGGTCCCAGGGGAAGTCAAGTGACAGACAATCAATGGAGGTTAGGAAAACAACACGGGGGAAAGCCTGTGTTGTCTCGGCCGTGTAAAATATACCCCAGCCAAGTGTTGACTGGCAGGTACGTGGACGTTTTTCTGGTTGTCACCGGGGCAGAAATTCGTCCACTTGGAGTATGGCCTGTAATTGCCCTGTCAATGTTATTTGTGTTGAACAAGAGCAGATCAATCATTCTGATAGGTTTGTCTGATCAATTATCCGCCCCTGTTGTTCTGGAAGAAAGATCGAGGAGAGTAAAGTTGCTTCTGCATATTGACACCAAATACTCGAGATCCGCGCAGGCAGAATCAGATCTGCCATCAAAGAATCCTTTTGCTGAAGCTCTGCCAAGAAGTGTTATCTTTGACTCCATGGTCACTGATCGATCTTTTGATATTGCAAACAATCCTGACACCGATTCTCAAACGGAAGTTAACGGAGAACCCCTTATCAAGGTTTTTCATTGTTGACTATGTGTCTTTTGTTTTCGTTACTTGTGTGGAGAAGTCAACAGACATCTGTCCATTTGCGTGAATAAAATGTCTCTCACGTACAACATGTACACCAGGTTCTCACGTGCAACATGTACACCAGTCTCTCACGTACAACAGAACATTAGTCTCTCACGTACAACTTGTACACCAGTCTCTCACGTACAACATGAACAAAAGTCTCTCACGTACAACATGTACACCAGTCTCTCACGTACAACAGAACATTAGTCTCTCACGTACAACATGTACACCAGTCTCTCACGTACAACATGAACAAAAGTCTCTCACGTACAACATGTACACCAGTCTCTCACGTACAACCAGTACACCAGTCTCAAACGTACAACATGTATACCAGTCTCTCACGTACAACATGTACACCAGTCTCTCACGTAGAACCTGTATACTACCATGTACAATTCCATTATACTACCCATGTACAGCTCCATTATACCACCCATGTAGAGGTCAGTTATACCAACCATGTACAGCTCCATCATACCACCCATGTACAGGTCAGTTATACCACCCATGTACAGCTCCATTATACCACCCATGTACAGCTCCATTATACCACCCATGTACAGCTCCATTATACCACCTATGCACACCTATTTTATAGTACCCATGTACAGCTGCATTATACCACCCATGTACAGCTCCATTATACCATTATGTACAGCTCTGTTATATACCCCCCCCCCCCCATGTACAGCTCTATATTACCACCCATGTACAGCTCCATTATACCACCCATGTACAGCTCCGTTATACCACCTATGTACAGCTCCATTATACCACCATGTGCAGCCTCATTATACCACCCATTTACAGCTCCATTATACCACCTATTTACAGCTCCATTATACCACCCATGTACAGCTCCATTATACCACTATGTACATGCTCCATTATACCACCCATGTACAGCTCCATCATACCACCCATGTACAGCTCCATTATACCACACATGTGCAGCTTTATTATACCACCCATGTACAGCTCCATTATACCACTATGAACAGCTCCATTATACCAGCCATGTACAGCTCCATTATACCACCCATGCACAGCTCCATTATACCACCCATGCACAGCTCCATTATACCACACATGTACAGCTCCATTATACCAGCCATGTACAGCTCCATTATACCACCCATGCACAGCTCCATTATACCACCCATGTACAGCTCCATTATACCACACATGTACAGCTTTACTATATATATCACCCATGCACAGCTCCATTATACCACTATGAACAGCTTCATTATACCACCCATGTACAGCTCCATTATATCACCCATGTACAGCTCCATTATACCACTAAGTACAACTCCATTATACCACTATGTACAGCTCCATTATACCACTTATCTACAGCTCTGTTATACCACCCATGTACAGCTTCATTAAACCACACTGTACAGCTTTATTATACCACCATGTACAGCTCCATTATACCACCCATGTACAGCTCCATTATACCACTCATGTACAGCTTCCTTTATACCACTATTTACAGCTCCGTTATACCACCCATGTACAGCTTTATTATACCACCCGTGTACAGCTCCATTATACCACCCATGTACAGCTCCGTTATACCACCATGTACAGCTCCATTATACCACTCATGTACAGCTCCATTATACCACCATGTACAGCTCCATTATACCACTCATGTACAGCTCCATTATACCACTCATGTACAGCTTCATTATACCACTCATGTACAGCTCCATTATACCACCATGTACAGCTCCATTATACCACTCATGTACAGCTCCATTATACCACTCATGTACAGCTTCATTATACCACTCATGTACAGCTCCATTATACCACCATGTACAGCTTCATTATACCACCATGTACAGCTCCATTATACCACCATGTACAGCTCTATTATACCACTATGTACAGCTTCCTTTATACCACTATTTACAGCTCCGTTATACCACCCATGTACAGCTTTATTATACCACCCGTGTACAGCTCCATTATACCACCCATGTACAGCTCCATTATACCACCCATGAACAGCTCCATTATACCACTCATGTACAGCTCCAATATACCACACATGTACAGCTCCATGTATACCACCCATATACAGCTCAGATATACCACTCATATAATGGCTCAATGTATACCATCCATGTACAGCTCCATTAAACCACTTATGTACAGCTCCATTATACCACCTATGTACAGGCTCAATGTAAACCATCTATGTACAGCTACATTATACCACCCATTTACAGCTCCATTATACCACTCATGTACAGGCTCAACGTATACCATCCATGTACAGCTCCATTATACCACCTATGTACAGGCTCAATGTATACCAACTATGCACAACTCCTCTTTATAACTCCCCATTGAGCAGCCATGTACAACGCATGTAAAACCCACACAAAACAAGCCAGCCATGTACAACCCCCACAACACATGCCAGCCATGTACAACCCCCACAACACATGCCAGCCATGTACAACCCCCACAAAACATGCCACACATGTACAACCCCTAGAACACATGCTACCCATGTACAACCCCCACAACATATGCCACCCATGTACAATCCCCACAACACAGGCTACCAATGTACAATCCCCAGAACACATGCCACCCATGTACAACCCTCACTACACATGCCACTCACGTACAACCCCCACAACACATGCAAACCATGTACAACCCCCACGACACATGCCAGCCATGTACAACCCCCACTACACATGCTACCCATGTACAACCCCCACAACACATGCCAACCATGTACAACCCTTACAACACATGCCACCCATGTACAACCCCCACAACACAAGCCAATCATGTACAACCCCCACAAAACATGCCACCCATGTACAACCCCCACAACACATGCCACCCATGTACAACTCCCACAACACTTGCCACCCATGTACAATTCCCACAACACATGCCAACCATGTACAACGAGGGACATAACGCCAGCACTGGTTGATAAATTGACTTATGAAAGTAATATGGCGTATGTTTCAAATCCAAATATTGACACCAATTATCTGCTTTCGGAAAAGACTTTCATTAACAGGCATTTAAGCTAGAGCCAAGTGGCTCCCACACTGTCGCCCTGGTCCGCTGTTTCAGTTAGCGTCGAGCAGCTCCCACACTGTCGCCTCGGTCCGCAATTTGAGTTAGCGTCGAGCAGCTCCCACACTGTCGCCTCGGTCCGCAATTTGAGTTAGCGTCGAGCAGCTCCCACACTGTCACCCATGTGCGCAGTTTGAGTTACTGTCGAGCAGCTCCCACACTGTAGCTTCGGTCTACTGTTTCAGTTATTGTTCAGGGGTTCTTACATTGTAGCTTCGGTCTACTGTTTTAGAAGGTGTTTAGCGGTTCTCACATTGAAGACTTGGTCTACTGTTTAAGCTAGTTTCCAGCGATTCTCACACTGTTTTGTCGGTCCACTGGTTTAGTACCAGCGTTTCTCGCACTGTAGCCTTTTCCCCACTGTTTTAGTTATTGTCAAATGGTTCTCACACTGAACCCGTAGTATACTGTTTCAGTTAACGTCCAGAGGTTGCCAGATTGTGGCTGCAATCCAATGTTTAAATCAGCGTCCATTAATTCCTACACTGTAGCTTCAGTCTACTCTTTTCATCATCGTTCAGTGGTTCCCATATTGTAGCTATGGTCCACTTTGCGTTAGCATCTATTGATTCGGTCCATTTATTGAGCTAGAGACCAGTGACTAGGCCCAATATTTAAGTGATTATGTCAATTGTTATCTTATATTATTACAATCAACGTCAATACACACTGGGTATTCCCATGCGTGCTCAGTCTCTAATTCAGCAGCCACTCTAGGATACCTCTAGAGACTTTTCCCATGAGAGGCTGGTTATAGAATCTCTGAAGGTCACGCAATCGTGTTAGCATCAGAGATTCAATATTATTCTCAACTTCGTTCACACAGCGATAATTATATCAGCTCTGTCCATGCTTCTTCCCGTTTCAATTGGTGCACTACTTGCCAGCTGGTCAGCTCTTTCATTGCCTTTTACTCCTGCGTCTGCAGGGATGCACATGATCAATGTTAGCTGCAACTTTTTAATGCTTCTTATCCGTTGGTAGCGTAAACTACATGTTGTGATTTACCGAAGCATAATCATTGTTGCGGTGAAGGATTTGAGCAAGCGTCCAGCGGTGATCACATTATGGTCTGGTTCACACAGTTCAGTCGGATGATTTGAGCAAGAGTTCAGTGGTGATCACATTATAGTATGGTTCCCAATGTTCAGTCGAATGTATATGTCTCCTGAGGTTGAACATAATTCCTAAGCTTACCCGGTGAGATAAAACGCTTCCTTTATGGTGATGTTAATTTTTGTGCATTTTTATTTTCTGAATTTCTTTTTGTAAAATATCAAATGGAAGATGTGTCATAAAGTTAAATAAAATAAAATAAAATCAACAGGTAGAAATACCAAATTTCAACATGTGAACAATTAATAAACAAATCAAATAGTTGCTGTAGGCCTCGGAGGTATTGTTGTAAAGTTGAATGCTGAAACATTTCCTGGAGAGCACAGTAGAGTAACTAGGGTGTTTCTGAAAAGGCGAGGGCTCAAAAGCAACTGACCACAAACATCACAAGGACATGGTCATCAGTTGTTTGGACATCGTTTTTTCCTGACTTGGAGGGGTTGCATGTAGCACGAACTAATCTATGGTGTTAGAAATCACTGGTTGTGGAAAGGAATGATCGTCCATGCCAGTCAGCAAGACGTTTCATGATGATGATGATGATGATGATGATGATGATGATGATGATAATGATGATAATGATGATAATGGTGGTCCAGAGATTTCGCTCTACAGTTTATATTACAAACATTTCGTGATAGAATCGATGTCCCATTGTGTAAGTTGCGAGGCCCCATTTTTGGGGCGCAGTTGGAGAGGGGCGGGGGAGGGGAGGGCACCGCCTGTCTAATTTGGAGTTTGCAGAAATTGCTTGTGTCGAGACAAAGAAGCAGATTTCGCAGCGTAAATGTATACCCTAACAGGACGTGTCAATGGCCCTTTTGAGGGCGAACAATGAAGAAGAGAAGAAGAAGAAGAAGAAGAAGAAGAAGAAGAAGAAGAAGAAGAAGAAGAAGAAGAAGAAGAAGAAGAAGAAGAAGAAGAAGAAGAAGAAGAAGAAAGAAGAAAAAAAGAAGAAGAAGAAAGAAGAAGAAGAAGAAGAAGAAGAAGAAGAAGAAGAAGAAGAAGAAGAAGAAGAAGAAGAAGAAGAAGAAGAAGAGAAGAAGAAGAAGAAAGAAGAAAAAGAAGAAGAAGAAGAAAGAAGAAGAAGAAGAAGAAGAAGAAGAAGAAGAAGAAGAAGAAGAAGAAGAAGAAGAAGAAGAAGAAGAAGAAGAAGAAGAAAGAAGAAGAAGAAGAGAAGAAGAAGAAGAAGAAGAAGAAGAAGAAGAAGAAGAAGTAGAAGAAGAAGAAGAAGAAGAAGAAGAAGAAGAAGAAGAAGAAGAAGAAGAAGAAGAAGAAGAAGAAGAAGAAGAAAAAGAAGAAGAAGAAGAAGGAAGAAGAAGAAGAAGAAGAAGAAGAAGAAGAAGAAGCAGAAGACAATAACAACACAAATAGCAACAACAACAACAGCAACAACAACAACAACAACAAGAGGAAGAAGAAAGCGTGTAACAAGAGATTATTGTGTTCTTCTTTCTACTTCTTTCTATGAGTGCCGTTCACAATACTTTCTGTTACTTGATTAATTCATCATATTTAACGGCCTCAAATGGCCCCCCCCCCCCTTTCCCCTCTGTTTATTTATAGATTATGGTCCAGCTGTGTTGCAGATTGAATTCTCAGAGACAATGTTACCAAACAATAATGTTCTACACATTATGTTCCAGAGATTACGATTAGAAGAAAAATATTTTGTTAATTCTAATTTTTACAGCATTTATTTATTTATGTCTTATAGAAATTAGGGACATCTGGGAAGAAAGGTGAGGGTACGTTCAAGAAACAAATGAATAAATGGTTTGACTGAAACTTGTAAATAAATTGAACAAATCCACCAGCCAAGTGAACCAAAAATCGGAAGACAAATAGAGAAAACAACGACACTGGCTTACAACCTGGTATCAGTGAGACGACGCCAGACAAAGCAATGAAGAGTTTCTGTCTGGAAATTATGTTTCGGGAATGAGCTTCTAGACAATATAGTTCTTATACTACATTGATGGAGATTTTAGTTGACACCTTGCTTTTCTAAAGATTATTTTAGATAAAACTTGGCCAGTTGGTAGGAAATAATTATTTCCTAAACCAGAAAACCACGGAATAAAACGACATGACATTAAACGAAAGCTGTAGACTATAGAATTGTTCATCCAGTCATTCCCCGCCATTCCTGTGTCGGCGACTGTACAGCGACTATAGAAAGACACTTTCAATGAGCAGACGACGAAATGTAGACATAAGGATTACCTCCTCGACTTATCCGGTCCCTGGAAACACGGGTTGTACACAAGCAGAGATTATCAGTCGTGGGCGGTGGATATGAGGCCACCTATTGGTCCTGGCAACTGGGACACAATGACATAAAAATTACCAACCTTCCGCTAGAAGTTCTAAAGACTCCGTTCCATTTTTTCCCCCGCGAAGTCTGAAGTTTGACGTTTTTATAAGAGTGCTAACGATATTTAAGCTCCGCCGGTCACTATAAATAGACACAGCAGATTTGGGACCAGGCTTTGTGCGTTAAACTGTTGTGTGTAGTTTATGAAAGACACAACTAAGCGACGGTAATATTACTAGGTTATTGTTTTATTAAGTATGGTGGCTATAATGCGTTTCAAAATTTGTGCCCTCATACTTGAACAAGTACCTTGACAAATCCTGTACTGATCAACACGAAATTTTGCTTGTGGCCTAAAATTTCAAAAGACTTTATGATTCTATAGTTTACAATTGTAGCGAATTTATGTGATCTTTGACTTATTATTTATGTAACCCTAGAAACTAGAAAGTCTGGAAATCAGTTCACATGTGCAGCAATGACTGGTGACTATTTTTTATAGCCTATACCACATACATTGAAAAACTGTCTTGATCTGATTCACATGAGACTAACTCTGAAAATGACTACCTGAGAGTGAAAAGCCTATGAAACGCATGGAATCTGATGTTTTGAAACGTTCCTATTACTCAATTTACTGCAGTCATGCTGATTGTGTGTTCTGGTTCGGTGTCTGTTCCCCCCCCCCCCCTTTTTTCCCTCTTCCTACAATGCAAATAAGCCTAAATTAAAACTAGATGTTTGTTTACATTACAAACTGCATTACAGGGATAAGATTACTAACATGATGTAGGCCGCATTTCATCAACTGACACCGAGCGGTTACTGAATGATAGTTTTTAAATGTGGACACAACTTCTAGAACGGACTATAGTTTCCGTTTTCATGACAATTCCAAGAGTATGAAGCACTCTAAACAGTAGCTCGGTCTTACCGCTGAGCAGTGTATCAGGCTTACTTCAATGATTCGTCTTATTTTATTTTTGCCGCAACATAAAACCTAGGACTAGAGCTCAATTTCAGGAAACTCCCCCCCCCCCCCCTTTTTTTTTTTCCCCCAACATAAATGGGTACCAGTTAATGTCTCTAGGAAGTAAGGCGGCCGATGTAAAATCGACCACATCACTAACCGTGCGCTTATTGGTGTATAGAGATAAGAATCTAGCACCATGTTCCTGACCTAATAGTTCACTGAGGTCAGAATGGTCCTTGACTGATTGACTGTGAACATGAGGACACCACTTGAGGCTACCTCAAGTGCTACCCTGGTTGTTTCTTCCTCTCTTTAGAGTGTTCCAACATACAATTGCTGAAAACACATAGAACAAAATATCAAGTGCTAGAGAGAGGGTAAGGGGCTGGAGCAAAGGATAAGAATGCCTGTTTGTTTTGCGGGGAAACCCTGGTTCAAATCCGTAAAACTTTTTTTTTTTTTTTTTTGGAGGGCAAAATTAAATCATAACCTGCGCAGTTCGTGGCGAGAGCACTGACTTTTTTGCCATAAATCCCCAGAATAAGCAACAACCGCACCCTGTCACTGCCTACATCGCAACAGTGGCTAATATGGTTAGCACTAATGAGAAGCAATGTATCGGCAACGCTGTAGGTATTGCACATCACGAAGACCAATGCGATAGAAGAGATGATACCTTGCTCATCCATGTCTAGGCTAGTGGACATAAAGACGTAGCCTGGAGTTGTCAGGCGTGAGATGTCCCGAAGTTAAAAGAGATGATACCTTGCTCATCCATGTCTAGGCTAGTGGACATAAAGACGTAGCCTGGAGTTGTCAGGCGTTCCCGAAGTAAAAAAAAAAAGACAAAACACGGGTAATTAGTTGTTATACTCTCATGAAGGTTCTCTGGAGATGAAGCACTTGTGGATCTGCTCGGAGGGATGTCACGATATTTGTCACTATACAAACAAAAAGCAAACAGACAAACTGTACTCACGTGTTGATGGAGTGAAGCTTCCAAAGACGCTGTCCCGGGGATGGAACATGGCAGTCACCCCCCTGTAGTGCACAAGAGAGGTGGGATCACCATCGCCCTGCCCGACAAGCTCAGAAAATCACCCACGTGGAACATACAAATGATCACAGATGGCACGTCAGTAGTGGCACCTGCGTACTCCCAGTTAGGCTCCAAGTGAGCGGCATGGAGATATACACGAGTTGTGGCACCTAGTTCTAGCATTGTGGGCCATCTTTCACAACAGTTCAGTTATGATACCCAGCTGTTCCTAGCTATCTTCTCCAACATGGAAACAACAGACTTGAATACTATTATTATATTTATCCACTCTTTGGTGTCTCTCCTCTTTCTCCCGGTGGGTGTAGGGGCAATTTGAAGTCTTATAATGACACAGTTGCTTATTTCAGCCAATCCAAAACAGCTGAAAGCCTGCTGAAAAACATGAAACACAGTCCTAACAGTCTGTAGACATATTTGATAGCGTATCTTGCATGCAAATTCCCAGAGAAATTCCTTGATGTGTTTCGTTACTGCGAGACTACAAACGTGGCCAGATTTCGATAGTGTTGCACTGGTCAGATCTAAGACGGAAGTTATCGACTACAAGGTATCCACCATAAACTGGACTGCTGCACTCACGACGGTCACTGCCAGTCCCTATACCTTCCAAAAACTCTTTAAAGTGATAACAACGAACTTCCTGGTCGTTCACCCAATCCCCGAAATGAACACTGAAATTCCGTATCGTCCAAAAAAGGAAAACGGAGTTTCCTTTTCGTCCACTCTAGCAATGAAATAAAAAAAAACAATTAATTCCCTTCCTGTCGATACAATCTCCACAAGAAACGCTTTGAATTCCCTCCTTGTCCGAACAATTTTCAAAAGATTAACTGTGAATTCTCTTCTCGTTAAAACAATCCACAAACAGGAACAATGTGAATTATTTTCTCGTCAAAACAATCCACAAACAGGAAACAATGTGAATTCCCTTCTCGTCCCCGCAGTCCACAGAAGCCGGTCTGAAACAAAACGAAAACACATAAATGGGTTATTTATCTGCGCTAGTTCCAGTAAACAGAGGCAATACTACTCAACAATTTCCAAGCGTTTCAGAACGTGACATTACGCCACAAGCTTCTATGAATGCACATACCTCAACGCCTACCGTTATCAGTACAACCAACAATTTCTCCAGCTTGTTTGTGTGTGTTTAAATTGTCGGCGAACTCATGTCAGCTAAGAAATATCACTGCATACATGGGATCTATCACAGAATAGTCCATATCGATAGCAAGAAGAAACAGGAACGTGTAAATAACAGTGATAGGAGCTGAGGCAATGATTGTGTGTATGCACTTCCTCGCCAAGGGTTTCATTAGATTAATGCTTGGAGTGCCGGTAGTTGAAATGTTAGGATTTTCTTTCATTGTTGTTGTCTACATCTTTTAAATGCTGTGCCGTCTCCACAATGAAGGTTGGCTACAGTACAGCCGTTGCTGTCTTTGCGAACATTATGTAGTGCTGCCCAAGAACGGCGAGAACCTTGGTGCTAAACCCACTGCCACCAAGGTTCATGGAATTGTTAAACGCATTCACTATAAAGTGGTCTTCAACCTGGGGTATGGGGGAGGGGAGAAAAAAAAAGGTTTCCAGGGGCGTCGAGCAATTTTGAAATTAAGTGCCCCTCATTTGTAATAATTCGTTATATTTTTTAAAATATAATCTATATTAATAAAAATGTTAATTTTCCGAGTTTGTTAACTATAGACTCAGAAACTACTGAACCGATTGCTTTTAAATTTTCACACAACAGTGTCTTTGACTTAAAACGTGACTTTTTGCCAAAAATCGCACAAACCGCGAACGACGAAGCTCCAGCAACGGTCAAATCATTATTTGTTTTGTTGCCGGCCCGAATTTGTTTTTAGTTGATTGGCCATTTTTGACTGCTGAGCTCTTTTTGAACTTTGCATTACTATATAATTTCATTTCCACTATCTGCTTGTTTGGTAGCGTAGTTGTAACTATTCTGCCTATCATGCGAGTGACCCACGTTCGATTCCTCAGTAGGTGATGTAATTTTTTTTAGCCCTTAACTGGGCGGCTGGCACGTTGTGTTGTGGTTTATGACTAGGCTGCGACATCTACGACTTTTTTTTTCGGTTTTGGGGTTTACAGCTAGCCTGCGACAACGGCGACGTGAGGCTTTAATGGTCATGTCACGGGTAATCTTCGTTCGCCCTCGAGAGGGCCGTTGGCACGTTGTGTTGTGGTTTACAGCTAGGCTGGGATATCTGACCTAAACTCTTCAGTCTTCGGTAGTATAGTTGAAAGTATTGCATCCTTCACGCAGGTGACCGATGTTCGATTCCCCGCTGGGTGATAATTGTTCTTTTTCCCTTAAAAGGGTGGTTTCCACGTTGTGTTGTAGGTTACAGCTAGGCTGCGATATCTGCGCCTTTCTCCCAAAGACATTCGATTTCAGTTAGGTCATAATTAGCCTCCCCGCGACGCTTCAGCGATGACTAAAACTGTTAACTAAGACGGCTTACAGTCCAGTTTAGTTTGGGTGGACACGGATGCCAAGGTCAGTTAAAAATCGTTCCTTTAGAGAGGGAGAGATGACGGTTGCGGGGTATTTTTCTCCGCCATTCGTGAGTATAGTGTATTTTTTACTGTGGGTGCTATCACTGATTACGTGATGAAGTTTTTTTTTTTTTTATGTTGGGGGCAACATTAAACCAAACAGTCTGTGGCGACAGCATGCGACTCTAACACCTCTGGCTACACCGACCTACACACACTGTAGTGACAGTTTTTGTTGTTGTTGTTGTGATGATGGTGTTGGTGGTAGTGGTTGCAGTAGTACTGGTATTGGATGGGTGATGTGGTAGCTGTTACACTGGAAAAATTTACTTCTCAGTACAGATTAATGCTACCTATTTAAGTCTGGGTGGACACGGATGCCAAGCTCAATTTAGTTACAATATTTCGTCACATGGTGACTTTCCCATCCTTCGGAGAAGATGATACGATTGGGGAGAAAAGGGGGAAGGGGAGTTGTCAGGCACAGTTAGCTAAGAGAGCTTAAAATGTTATTTTAAAGTTCTCATTTCTGAACTATTTATATTTTAATAATTTCGCCAGGTGATGATTTTCCAATCCTTCGGAAAGGGAGATATGATTTGGGGAAGAGGGAAAAGTGGGGGGGGGGGGGGGGGGATGACAGACACTTTTAGCTGAGAGCTATTTTCTTTCCTCTACATTTCACCATTCTAGGCCACAGCAACGCGTGGCTGGGTACAGCTAGTTATAAATAAAATAATAAAATAGTTCAAAACATTTTATCAAACATCAAAAAGCTAAAGATTTTGTTTTTGCTGTTATTTTTTTAGTTTGTTGTTTGTTTGTTGGTTTTCACATCAATTAGTATATCTACGTTTAAAAATCTAATTACTAAAATAACACAGGCATTTAATTGTAGAATAAGCTCACATTCTGACCAAAATGTATCTCCATACTGCCTGTTTCGCTTGTTGTGGAATTTATACGTTATTCTCTGTTAAATCTCACGTGGTTATAAGTCAGGCAAAGGTCACTTTGCCTGACCTTTAGGCGGATTGGAAATATAGGGCTAGATCTATATTTTTTACAGACCAGTCGTTGATGTGGTCAGTATCACGCCGGTCGCCTTTACTTCTTAGGACTGCACCTGATACTTGCTCAGGACTGGGTCGACCTAGGAGTCAAGGGCATTGTTGAACCCACGTGCGAACCCCTGCCTTCCGATTCGGAGGTTATGGTTTTGTGTGTGGGGGGGGGGGGGCATGGGGGTCTTGAAATATCCTAAAGTGGGTGTTGGTGTCTTGCCATATACTCAAGGGAGGGGTGGGGGGCCTTGTCATATACTCAAGGGAGGGGTGGGGGCCTTGTCATATACTCAAGGGAGGGGTGGGGGCCTTGTCATATACTCAAGGGAGGGGTGGGGGTCTTGTCATATACTCAAGGGAGGGGTGGGGGCCTTGTCATATACTCAAGGGAGGGGTGGGGGTCTTGTCATATACTCAAGGGTGGGGTCTTGTCATATACTCAAGGGTGGGGTCTTGTCATATACTCAAGACAGGGGTGGGGGCCTTGTCATATACTCAAGGGAGGGATGGGGGCCTTGTCATATACTCAAGGGAGGGGTGGGGGCCTTGTCATGTACTCAAGGGAGGGGTGGGGGCCTTGTCATGTACTCAAGACAGGGGTGGGGGCCTTGTCATATACTCAAGGGTGGTGTCTTGTCATATACTCAAGGGAGGGGTGGGGGCCTTGTCATATACTCAAGGGAGGGGCGGAGGCCTTGTCATATACTCAAGGGAGGGGTGGGGGTCTTGTCATATACTCAAGGGTGTGGGCCTTGTCATATACTCAAGGGTGGGGTCTTGTCATATACTCAAGACAGGGGTGGGGCCTTGTCATATACTCAAGGAAGGGGTGGGGGCCTTGTCATATACTCAAGGGAGGGGTGGGGGCCTTGTCATGTACTCAAGACAGGGGTCTTGTCATATACTCAAGGGAGGGGTGGGGGTCTTGTCATATACTCAAGAGAGGGGTCTTGTCATATACTCAAGGGAGGGGTGGGGGTCTTGTCATATACTCAAGGGAGGGGTGGGGGTCTTGTCATATACTCAAGAGAGGGGTCTTGTCATATACTCAAGAGAGGGGTCTTGTCATATACTCAAGAGAGGGGTCTTGTCATATACTCAAGAGAGGGGTCTTGTCATATACTCAAGATAGGGGTCTTGTCATATACTCAAGGGAGGGGTGGGGGTCTTGTCATATACTCAAGGGAGGGGTGGGGGTCTTGTCATATACTCAAGAGAGGGGTCAGTCATATACTCAAGAGAGGGGTCTTGTCATATACTCAAGAGAGGGGTCTTGTCATATACTCAAGAGAGGGGTCAGTCATATACTCAAGAGAGGGGTCTTGTCATATACTCAAGAGAGGGGTCTTGTCATATACTCAAGAGAGGGGTCTTGTCATATACTCAAGATAGGGGTCTTGTCATATACTCAAGGGAGGGGTGGGGGTCTTGTCATATACTCAAGGGAGGGGTGGGGGTCTTGTCATATACTCAAGAGAGGGGTCAGTCATATACTCAAGAGAGGGGTCTTGTCATATACTCAAGGGAGGGGTGGGGGTCTTGTCATATACTCAAGAGATGGGTCTTGTCATATACTCAAGAGAGGGGTCTTGTCATATACTCAAGGGAGGGCTGGGGTCCAACCTGACAAAGGCTAGAGACCACCGCTATTAAACACCTGCTGTTTTCCACATGTTCAGAAATGATCTCAGCAGGTCCGTTTGTCCACAGGTTCAGAAATGATCTCAGCAGGTCCGTTTGTCCACAGGTTCAGAAATGATCTCAGCAGGTCCGTTTGTCCACAGGTTCAGAAATGATCTCAGCAGGTCCGTTTGTCCACAGGTTCAGAAATGATCTCAGCAGGTCCGTTTGTCCACATGTTCAGAAATGATCTCAGCAGGTCCGTTTGTCCACATGTTCAGAAATGATCTCAGCAGGTCCGTTTGTCCACAGGTTTAGAAATGATCTCAGCAGGTCCGTTTGTCCACAGGTTCAGAAATGATCTCAGCAGGTCCGTTTGTCCACAGGTTCAGAAATGATCTCAGCAGGTCCGTTTGTATGTAGGTTGGCGTCTGTGGCTTAGGTAATCCGAACAAAGTTCGTAATTCCGGGTGCCGGGTAAGATCTCAGCTGCGGACAATCTCTCAGCAGACCCCCTTGTGTTTGTTTCGACAGTGGGACCGAGAGCTGGTCGTTTAGTAAGCAATGTAAAACTACCGAACGGCTAACTGTTCAGTCCTGCAATCTCCAGCCCCCGCCTCCCCCCCCCCCCCCACCACCACCAACTCCTTAAGTATATTGCGAGACCATAATAAAAATATGATCAAAAAAGAGGACATAAGATTCCACAAGTGAAACAGAAAGTATGGAGACACGTTTTGGCCAGAATGTAGTCTTAACCTATAAATAAATGCACATGTTATCATAATAATTCGATTGTTAACGTTAGATATACAAACTGCTCATGAAAACAAACACGTTCTTGTCGTGTTGTTTAATAAAGTGTTTCAAATTAAATTTGATTTATAATTTAACAAAACAGAATGTGGGTAATATAACTGCCTATTACAAACACAAAGGCAATTGCTTTTTAAATTGCTTGACGCCACCCCCCCCCCCCACTCCTCTTTTTACACCCCACTCCTTTTTGTCCCCCCCCCCCACTCCTCTTTTTACACCCCCACTCCTCTTTTTACACCCCCATCCCACTCCAGGTTGGAGACCAATGGTTCTCCTCCTCTCACACCTCCCGCAATTAAATAAATGGTAGTGCTGGTTCTGCAACGCCCTGTAAATCAGTACTATTGAACCCATGGGATGCGGCTCACTGTGAGCCAAGGACAAATCCAGCTGGATCGGCAAACAGCTCCATCTAATCATTCAACCAAAGAGGGTAGGTGGGTATCTCTTCTAGAATTGATGACTGTAGGATTACCACTTCATAATTAATCAGGTACAAAACCCTTCCAGCCGAATATGACAACAGTATTAGAGCACCAGACGGTTATTTGGTCTTCTGTAGTCCAGTACTATACCACGTAGCGGCAGCAAGATTCTGACACCTCATTTCTACAGAGTACGGCGTCGTACGCGACAATTTAGCGCCGGCATCTCAGACGCGGCCAAAGAATATCAGCATTTTGCTCCAGCTTCCCGTATCCACACATCAGCACTCGGTGGGCCATCTGGTCAGCATCTTGCTTTCCGCCTTTACTTCCCTGGACTTTGTCTAGTACCCATTTAAGGCTGAAAGCAAAGGTAATTTTTTTTTTGGGGGGGGGGAGGGGAGGGGGTCTAGTTCTGTCAATACCTAAAGCATCGAACTTTTGATGCGTAGTGGAGCTTCTAGCCGCTACACCGTGACGGCTCTCATGTACATGCTGTTAGCTGACTATTTGCCGCTCATAAATGACGTTTCTAGAGGGGATTTATTTTGAAGAGTAAAATGTAATTGCAACTTCATGGAACATATTAGAGAAACACATCTTTCGGTTTGTTAACTTGTACTTCTTCTGCATTCATCTCTAACAGGTCGTTTGGCAGAGCGTGTTGTGGTTCACAGCTAGGCTGCTGTATCTTCACCGCTCGGTCTTACACATCCGATTTCAGCAAAACCTTAAAAAGTTATGTTTTTTTTTTTTTCTAAGGGGCAGTATCTATATTCTCTGTTCCTCTAGCATGGAGCATGAAACACACCTGTGGAGTTTCTCAACAACTTTACCCAAAAAAAAATTAGTTTACTCTTCCACCGCTCTCCAGTTTGCATTCAGCCCTCCTACCCTTTCCAACTGCACCCGAACCTACATGGCCCACCCGGATCGTTCCAGCCCTCTCTCCCCCAATCCCGCGTTCCTTCTCCATCCCCCGCGATCCAAAGCTGACAATTATTTTGGGAAACACTGGTCTCAAACATAAAACAAACCAATCTAATTACTACGGGAAACACTGGTCTCAAACATAAAATAAACCAATCTAATTACTATGGGAAACATTGGTCTCAAACATACAATAAACCAATCTAATTACAATGGGAAACACTGGTCTCAAACATACAATAAACCAATCTAATTACTATGGGAAACACTGGTCTCAAACATACAATAAACCAATCTAATTACTATGGGAAACACTGGTCTCAAACATACAATAAACCAATCCAATTACTATGGGAAACACTGGTCTCAAACATACAATAAACCAATCCAATTACTATGGGAAACTTTGGTCTCAAACATACAATAAACCAATCCAATTACTATGGGAAACACTGGTCTCAAACATACAATAAACCAATCTAATTACTATGGGAAACACTGGTCTCAAACATAAAATAAACCAATCTAATTACTATGGGAAACACTGGTCTCAAACATACAATAAACCAATCTAATTACTATGGGAAACATTGGTCTCAAACATACAATAAACCAATCTAATTACTATGGGAAACACTGGTCTCAAACATACAATAAACCAATCTAATTACTATGGGAAACATTGGTCTCAAACATACAATAAACCAATCTAATTACTATGGGAAACATTGGTCTCAAACATACAATAAACCAATCTAATTACTATGGGAAACATTGGTCTCAAACATACAATAAACCAATCTAATTACTATGGGAAACATTGGTCTCAAACATACAATAAACCAATCTAATTACTATGGGAAACATTGGTCTCAAACATACAATAAACCAATCTAATTACTATGGGAAACATTGGTCTCAAACATACAATAAACCAATCTAATTACTATGGGAAACACTGGTCTCAAACATACAATAAACCAATCTAATTACTATGGGAAACACTGGTCTCAAACATACAATAAACCAATCTAATTACTATGGGAAACATTGGTCTCAAACATATAATAAACCAATCTAATTACTATGGGAAACACTGGTCTCAAACATAAGATAAACCAGTCTGCACACTGAATAAGCTACAATATCGCGCAGTTCTGATTAACACCCCCAGTCAACAACAACAAAAAACAATTCAGTATCTGTTACTGTATAAAATACAAAATATCTATTCTGCTAATGACTAAAAAATATAGTATTGCGTTTTCTAGTGTATAAAATGCACATTATATAGTCAGATAATGTCTAAAATACATAACATCTGGTCTGCCAATGTCTACAATAAACTATAATTTGTTGTCTAATATGTAAAATAAAGATTATTTGTCTGCTAATGTCTAAAATTATTACCTAATATCCCGTCTCCTAATGATTAAAATATAATTACTTAGTCGAAGAAGATCTAAAATACACAATATCTAGTTAGCATTTAAAAATACACACTATTTAATTTTCTAATGTCTAAACTACACAATATCTAGTAAGAATTTTAAAAAGCACACTATTTAGTTATCTAATGTCTAAAATAGACAAAATCTAGTCTGGTAATGTTTTAAATACACAATTTTAGTTGGCTAATGTATACTTTACAAACTTTTAGTCACCTAACTTCTAAAACATACACAGTCTATCTGCTTTAAATCTTAAATAGGCAAGGGTCTTTACGACATATGCAACACGACGCATTCATTACAGTTCAAATCTATTTCCCGTGTGGGTTCTGGAACCAACAGTCTGCATAAATTTCAGCCAGATCTGCAAAACGGACGATAGATTCAAGTTCTGGAACAAAACTTGAGTCCATAAGTGGGTGAACAACCAAAACTGTCCTCCGGAGTATACGACCGGCGAGCGCCAGAAAGAAGACGATAAAAATACGAAGTTTGTCACAAGTCTAAATCTCCCTGTACAAGTTTAGCTACAATGTGTCTCAAATATACAATGTTTGGCTACACTGTGTCTCAAATATACAATGTTTAGCTACACTGTGTCTCAAATATACAATGTTTAGCTACACTGTGTCTCAAATATACAATGTTTAGCTACACTGTGTCTCGAATATACAATGTTTAGCTACACTGTGTCTCAAATATACAATGTTTAGCTACACTGTGTCTCAAATATACAATGTTTAGCTACACTGTGTCTCAAATATACAATGTTTAGCTACACTGTGTCTCAAATATACAATGTTTAGCTACACTGTGTCTCAAATATACAATGTTTAGCTACACTGTGTCTCAAATATACAATGTTTAGCTACACTGTGTCTCAAATACACAAAGTTTGGCTACACTGTGTCTCAAATATACAATGTTTAGCTACACTCTCAAATATACAAAGTTTAGCTACACTCTGTCTCAAATATTCAATGTTTAGCTACACTGTGTCTCAAATATACAATGTTTGGCTACACTGTGTCTCAAATATACAATGTTTAGCTACACTGTGTCTCAAATATACAATGTTTAGCTACTCTGTGTCTCAAATACACAATGTTTAGCTACACATTTTACACATGAGGAACATTTTATGCAATAAATCTATGTCATTGAAGCTTAGGAAAACAATTAGTGTAGTGATATATCTGATTGTGCTGTCTAATTTGTAGTGATATATCTGTTTGTGTTGTCTAATTTGTAGTGATATATCTGATTGTGCTGTCTAATTTGTAGTGATACATTTGTTTGTGTTGTCTAATTTGTAGTGATACATTTGTTTGTGTTGTCTAATTTGTAGTGATACATTTGTTTGTGTTGTCTAATTTGTAGTGATACATTTGTTTGTGCTGTCTAAATTGTAGTGAGACATTTGTTTGTGTTGTCGAGCGTGTGGTGACACATTTTTTTGTGTTGTCTATTGTGCAGTGACACATTTATTTGTGTTGTCTAGTGTGTAGTGACGCATTTATTGTGTTGTCTTGTGTGTAGTGATACATTTATTTGTGTTGTCTCGTGTTTGGTGATACATTTATTTGTGTTGTCTCGTGTGTAGTGATACATTTATTTGTGTTGTCTATTGTGTAGTGATACATTTATTTGTTTGTCTCGTGTGTAGTGATACATTTATTTGTGTTGTCTAGTGTGTAGAGTAATTTTTTTTTTTTTTTTGGCCTATTCCTTAGTGATTATTTATTTGTGTTGTCTCGTGTGTAGTGATACATTTATTTGTGTTGTCTAGAGTGTAGTGATACACGTATTTGTGTTGTGTATTGTGTAGTGATACATAAATTTAAGGAAGAGAAGCTAACAAGTACAAGTGATATTCAACATAACAGTTCAGCATTGAATGACGTCAGCTGAAAACTTTGACAATTGTTTACCTGGCAGTGACTATCCTGGTTTGAGGCTAACTTGTTGATTACGAATGCCTTCTTAGACGATATACAATCGTGTACTTGACTAACATGTAAGAGAAAAGCTAAGCGAGTTTTTTTTTTTTTTTTTTTTATGTTAGTCGTGTGTCCAAACATAAAAAGCAATCAACATCAGGGATTTAGAAATCATTTGAAAAAGAATATTAATGTTAGAGTTATACAGCTATCAGATTATTGCTCGTTTCTGTGAAAAGATTTCCTCAGAAATGTCAGAAGTAAAAACCAAATCAAAGAAAAAATTGAATGTTACTGCAGCGCTTCGTCCACAAGAGTTCAGCCACATATATCATATCTTCTAACCTCAAAGCAGCAGCGGATGTCATATTAGCTGAAAATTTGTAATTGTATGACATCGAATACAACAGACATGTGTCCATCTACTGTCTTACATTTGTCTTGTTTTCATGGTTGGTTAGCTGTTAGAGGGGTCGACACACAGCTGTCCTCAGTTTAGTGAGCCACCGGTGTTCAAAGGTTGAGAAACACTGCAGGGACAGGCCATACCGTCATCCTCCAACTTGTCATTCGTAATGTTTCCTCTAGAAATTGTAGACGGCAATTTTCCAGAAGGTTCAGGTGTTAAGTCGTTGTGTTTAATGAGAAACCGATTGTCTGGGCTTGGCTGAGGTGTTACCCTAACCTATCATTACGGCCCCTCATTATCTTCTCAGTTGTCGACATTAACAGAATTTATATGTCCTTTAACTTCTTGTTAAAAGCGTCATCATTAGGAACACCACTACCGTTGTCATAGCGACTACCGCTGTCATAGCCACTACTGTTGTCATAGCCACTACTGTTGTCATAGCCACTACCGTTGTCATAGCCACTACCGTTGTCATAGCCACTACTGTTGTCATAGCCACTACCGTTGTCATAGCCACTACCATTGTCATAGCCACTACTGTTGTCATAGCCAATACCCCTGTCATAGCCACTACCGTTGTCATAGCCACTACCATTGTCATAGCCACTACTACTGTCATAGCCAATACCCCTGTCATCGCCACTACTGTTGTCATAGCCACTACTGTTGTCATAGCCACTACCGTTGTCATAGCCACTACTACTGTCATAGCCAATACCGTTGTCATAGCCACTACTGTTGTCATAGCCACTACCGTTGTCATAGCCACTACCGTTGTCATAGCCACTACTGTTGTCATAGCCACTACCATTGTCATAGCCACTACCATTGTCATAGCCACTACTACTGTCATAGCCAATACCCCTGTCATAGCCACTACCGTTGTCATAGCCACTACTGTTGTCATAGCCACTACCATTGTCATAGCCACTACTACTGTCATAGCCAATACCACTGTCATAGCCACTACCACTGTCATAGCCACTACTGTTGTCATAGCCACTACCGTTGTCATAGCCACTACCGCTGCCATAGCCACTACCACTGTCATAGCCACTACCACTGTCATAGCCACTACCGCTGTCATAGCCACTACTGTTGTCATAGCCACTACCGCTGTCATAGCCACTACCACTGTCATAGCCACTACCACTGTCATAGCCACTACCACTGTCATAGCCACTACTACTGTCATAGCCACTACCGCTGTCATAGTCACTACTTTAGATACCGCAACAACCACCACAAATATAGCTACTCTCGTTACCACAACCACCACTATCGACATCAGTGAAACCATCACTATAAGCAAGACTAGAAACACAGCTACTACAACCACCACTATCGACATCAGTGAAACCATCACTATAAGCAAGACTAGAAACACAGCTACCACAACTACAGAAATCATTGTTCACAGCTACAACTACCACCTATGTCATCATTATCACAGCTACCGCAACCACGTATTCCCTACTACCACTACAACTACCAGAGCCATCACTATCATCATCATCGTCATTAAAGCTATCGCTACAACAGTTAAAACCACCACAGCTATCCCCGCTACGACTCCAGCCGCCATATATATATATATATATATATATATATATATATATATATATATATATATATATATATAGACAGAAGTGCTGGTGGTATCAAAGAAAACAGTTATTCCTAAATGTGTAATAAAAGTCAATGGTGTTATTTTGGGACAAGTACAGAAATATAAGTATCTGGGCACATGGATAACAGATGGAAGATGCATAACTGAAATAAGAAACAGAATAAGACAGGCAAAAACTGCATTTTATCAAATGAAGAACATTTCATGCAATAAATCTATGTCATTGAAGCTTAGGAAAATAATTCTTGCTTGCTACAAAAATTCAGTTTTAACATATGGCTGTGAATCCTGGACCATCGGTAGGCTGGCCAAATAATTTCTCAAGGCCTCAGAGATGTGGTTTTACAGAAGAGTGCTTAAAATACCCTGGACAGCCAAAAAGAACAACCAAGAGGTTTTGACAGAGGCGGCAGCCCGAAGACAGCTTATCGCAGACATCAGAAGGAGACAGTCATCATTTTTCGACCATATTAGAAGAAGAGGTAGAATGGAACATGTTGTGACCAATGAAAAGATCTGTGGAAGGAGAGATAGGGGAAGACAACAAGAGAAGATTCTTGGCAGTCTTGCTGCTTGGCATAAAACTTATAACACGCTGCATGAGATGGCACCTGATGATGATGATATATAAATGTATATAATGAGATTAAAACTGCTTATTTGTGACAGACGTTTTTTTTTTGTGTGTTTTTTTTCTGTCAAGCTGGCTGTCCGTCCGTAACCAGATAGTGCCCTTCTCCCCTCTCCACCTTGTTTGTACTTGTGTAGGCATGTATTATAGATGTTTGTCTGACCGTTGTTTCGTCGCTTTGTCCTTGTCTCTCAAACAAAAGCGTTTCCCCGCTCGCTTTCCTTGTCCAAATCGTCCACATAACACCGTCTTAATAACAACTTTATTTCGTTGTCCATTTCTTCAACATAACACCGTCTTAATAACAACTTTATTTCCTTGCCCATTTCTTCAACATAACACCGTCTTAATAACAACTTTATTTGCTTGTCCATTTCTTCAACATAACACAGTCTTAATAACAACTTTATTTCCTTAACCATTTCTTCAACATAACACCGTCTTAATAACAACTTTATTTCCTTGCCCATTTCTTCAACATAACACCATCTTAATAACAAATTTATTTCCTTGTCCATTTCTTCAACATAACACCATCTTAATAACAACTTTATTTCCTTGACCATTTCTTCAACATAACACCGTCTTAATAACAACTTTATTTCCTTGAACATTTCTTCAACACAACATCGTCTTAATAACAACTTTATTTCCTTGTCCATTTCTTCAACATAACACCGTCTTAATAACAACTTTATTTCCTTGTCCATTTCTTCAACATAACACGTACTGAAATCTTCCACGGAACGATATCCCACAACTCTCTTTCCTTGTCCAAGCCTTCCAAGTGTAGGGCTGGTGAAATATGGTTAACCTGTTAACAATTTGGGTTTGGCTACACTTGCAAACTAAAACTGGCAGGTTTGTAGATCGGGACTCTCCAGAAGTGGCCATTGAGTCGAAAAGTTGATATAAGGCAGGCACAGAAAAAAGATCTCATAGCTCCTTGCTCTTTGGTCTCACTAGTCTCCCCAAGGACACGTAGTCCTCCTATACAGGGTTATCAGCACATCGGAGGTATGGCAGACTGAGCCAAAAGAGATTGGCTGACTTGTTTCGTGTTTTGCGCTACTTTCAGTAGGTAGATGGTGTTAGATCTGGATATGATTAACACATGGTCTGTTCAAATACGTTATTAATTGTTGATTTGTTGTCTGCAAAGCACGGTAGTTTTGTGTTCGGGGAAAAAAAAACATATGATAAATGTGATTATTGTATTCCATTTGTTTGATTCAAAATAGGACTTTTAGTTTGTGCATGCGTTTTTCCTAGGTGCTGTGTAGTTTTATCGTGTGGTTGTAGTGTAATTTACTATTCACATATTCATCCCCTGACCTTTTCTCTTTTGTTTACTTTTCATTTTTTTTTTTTTTTTTTTCAGTCTAGCAAGAAACAACTTATTGTGCTAACCATATTTCTTTTCTCGTCTTCCTCCTTGTGTTTTTATCCTTTCGTTTCTCTCTAGCTCAGACACAACTCTCTTTCCTTGTCTAAATCTTCCTTAGAACTATGTCCCACAACACTCTTTCCTTGTCCAAATCTTCCAAACAACTGTGTGTTAAAACTTCTTTTCATTGTCGAAGTTTTCCACACAACAATGTCACACAACGCTCTTTCCGTGTCGAAGTTTTCCACACAACAATGTCACACAACGTTCTTTCCGTGTCGAAGTTTTCCACACAACAATGTCACACAACGCTCTTTCCGTGTCGAAGTTTTCCACACAACAATGTCACACAACGCTCTTTCCGTGTCGAAGTTTTCCACACAACAATGTCACACAACGCTCTTTCCGTGTCGAAGTTTTCCACACAACAATGTCACACAACGCTCTTTCCGTGTCGAAGCCAAGAAACCAAAGGGATGTACACGACTTTTACTGAACCCCCCCCCCCCACACACACACACACACATACCCCCCCCCACCCCCGAGAGTACCATTGGGTTGAAACCAGGTCACGGTTGAGCGCACTTCTTGGACTGTCTAAAATGAAACCTAGACTGGTGTTGTTTTCTCTAGACGTTGTTTATATTTCCTATCAATGAGCAATGAGTTACTTTCTTGACTTCCCTACCATAAACTACAGGATCAAGATCTAGAGGGTTCGTGCATACCTCAAGATAAGCTCAGATTTGATGCACCCCTTGCACCATGGGCTCTTCAGGAATGAGAGCAACAGACTAAAACGGGTCAAATCATGGCTGGGTAGGGCAGAGGTTTACATCATGTAGGTCTGCAATCTTACAGACATCCATCCTGGTAAGCTATGGATACCAGCGTCTAGAGAACTGAATCTCACGTTCTCCAGTCTCGATCGGAGTTGTCGGCAGCACAATCCTGTTGCCGAGGTATACACGATTATCAGTGACAAGTTAGATGAGTCAGATGGGGTGATCTTCTCACACGGGTCAGTTATACGAGGACACAAGAGTGCATGGGAATTTACAGCTCGCTCCTCAGGCAGAAGAATTTAGGAAGCCAGCGGTGCCTTCTCCATGACTACCAGCAGCATAAGGATGGAGGTGATGGTGGTGGCACAAGCTTTTATGTGCCTAGAATCACAGGACTACTCCCGCGTGTCTGATTCTTTGAGCATAATCTGGCTTGTCAAGAAAGGCTCCATACGCAGAAAGAGAACTTAGTCACTGCAAAACTCTCCTGTTCGTGCAGTTACTTTCATATTTGTCCCAGAATATGCAGGTGGTGTTGGTAATGGAAGAGCTGATAGATTGGCAGGAATCGTATCAACTGAAGATAGCCTGCCCATGGATCACGCAAACATTGTCAATGCCCTTACAGGATTTTGGAAGCAACACGTCCACATCACTGATAAGAATACGAGAATTGGGAGTAATGATCGGAATAACTAAGCACGAGAAGCATACCGGACATACACGAAGTCCTGTCAACCAGCATAGGACTGGCACTATTAACCGCGCGACGCTGATGAATATGTTGAAGGTGGAATCTGAGTACCCAACTCATAACTCATTTCCCATCAAAAGACTCTCATCCAGTCGCCCAAGAGAAGTATACAGAGCTCTGCTTAAGGACCACCTGATTAATCTTCTTTTCCCCCTTTTTCCCCAGATACAGCCCTAGAATGATAAGATGTCTGTAGACGTGTGTCCTGGCGCAGACACGCGCACTCAGAGAGTTCTGGCTGAGAGTCTGTGCTGGATGGGATAGCTGATCGTTCCCGAGATAAACACTGTTAACTGCACTCGCGCCACACACAAAAAAGCCGATAATTTATTTCTTCTGCTGCATTCTTCGGGGGCACGGGAGGTAGAGGGAGTGGGCCAGTAGTTACTGCTATACGACCTGAGTGGATTCAAATACTAGGATATACTGAGTGAGTTTAGTTAAGTTTGATTGTTGGGTGATTTTCATTTTCCTATTTTACGATATCATATGTCTCTCTCGAACGGAAAAAACAACGGGAAAAAAGGAATAACAACATGACGAAATATATCTTTATATAAATATATATATATATATATATACATAAGGTGGCGGGTGGGGGAGGGGGTTCACTGGAAATGTTATGCACCGGGTACACTTGACCTTGCTACACTACCCGCACTATAGCACTCTGATATAACCATTGAACTACTACATACACTGCAGAATTACTACCCGCACTATAGCACTCCGATAAAACCATTGAACTACTACATTCACTGCAGAATTACTACCCGCACTATAGCACTCTGATATAACCATTAAACTACTACATACACTGCAGAATTACTACCCGCACTATAGCACTCTGATATAACCATTAAACTACTACATACACTGCAGAATTACTACCCGCACTATAGCACTCTGATATAACCATTAAACTACTTCATACACTGCAGAATTACTACCCGCACTATAGCACTCCGATATAACCATTGAACTACTACATACACTGCAGAATTACTACCCGCACTATAGCACTCTGATATAACCATTAAACTACTACATACACTGCAGAATTACTACCCGCACTATAGCACTCTGATATAACCATTAAACTACTTCATACACTGCAGAATTACTACCCGCACTATAGCACTCCGATATAACCATTAAACTACTTCATACACTGCAGACTTACTACCCGCACTATAGCACTCCGATATAACCATTAAACTACTTCATACACTGCAGAATTACTACCCGCACTATAGCACTCTGATATAACCACTGAACTACTACATACACTGCAGAATTACTACCCGCACTATAGCACTCTGATATAACCATTGAACTACTACATACACTGCAGAATTACTACCCGCACTATAGCACTCTGATATAACCATTGAACTACTACATACACTGCAGAATTACTACCCGCACTATAGCACTCTGATATAACCATTAAACTACTTCATACACTGCAGAATTACTACCCGCACTATAGCACTCCGATATAACCATTGAACTACTACATACACTGCAGAATTACTACCCGCACTATAGATCTACTACTTACACTAAAAAACTGCTACTTGCACTAGAGAACTAATACGTACACTAGAGAACTAACATGTGCACTGGAGAACTCTCCTATACACAAGAGAACTGCTACATACACGAGCGAACTGCTAATATAACTACTGAACTACTGTAGTGCGTTTCAAAAGTTTGACAAATATCTCATAAACTCCTTACGAATCAACACGAATGCTTGCATCTGGCCTTCGATTTCCAATGTCCTTATGATTTTAAAATGTACCATTGCACAGGTGTTACTGTTTTCTTACAGCGGCCAATCTCTGTGATCTTTGACTATTAATTTGTGTACCCCTGAAAATTTAAATATACAGTAACTGAGGCACGGAGATAGTTTGGACATAAATTCTCATGTGCAGCGATGCGTGCTGATTATTTTGATAGCCTATCCCCCATTCAGTGAAACTCAGTGGTCACCTAATTCACAGGAGACTAATGCTGGCGATGAGCACCAAGAGTTAAACGCCTACGACACGCGTACAGTTTATACTTTAAACACAGTTCTGGTTACTCAGTTAACTGTAAGCATGTGGCTTATTTGGTTAAAATTAGTGACTGATTTTTGCTGTCGTTGTTGTTGGTGGTGGTGGTGGTGGCGGTGGTGGTGTGTGGGTCATATACCCAAATAAAACAAAATAAAACTTGATGTTTGTTTACCTTATCAAATTTTTTTCACAAGGATATGATTATTAATAGATTGCATGCCACCGGGAAGGCTAACACGGTCAACAAATGCCCGCAGAAGTCGGATGTGTTGCCGAAAGGTGTAAATATCGCAGCCATTCTGTAAACGGACACAACGCAATTACATCTTCGGATGAACGCAGAAGAAGAAGAAGAAGAAGAAGAAGAAGAAGAAGAAGAAGAAGAAGAAGAAGAAGAAGAAGAAGAAGAAGAAGAAGAAGAAGAAGAAGAAGATTGCATGCCAAATTTCAACAACTGACACTGAACAGGTACTGAGTTACACATTTCTGAAGCTGAACACGACTTGTGGAATTGACTGTAGCTACACTAGAGAAGTACTGCATCTACTAGTGCCGGGTTCTTTAACAGGTGGGCTACAGAAAAGCTCAGGTGGACAGCAGATGATTTTGGTCCAATCATTTAACGGGGTAAGTAGTTTTATTGGTCCTTTTCTCTTTGTTTGCCCTATCTCGGGGACTCCGAGATTTCATGGGAAATTCCCGAGACAGTCCAATAGTATAGGGGCGCTAGGGTTTGAAATGAACACAAACTAACGCTAACCCTAACCCCCCCCCACCCCCCCCCCCGTAATATTGCGCTTTCCAGGGAATGCATTGCAGATTACCACATAAAAAGTGAGGGTCGAACGGGATCAAATCCCGGAAAGCCCTATAAGCTACAGAAAACAAAGATATTAAGGCGCCCAACGGTTTCGTAAGCTGTAGTCCCGTCTGGACTGGAAATAACAAGGATTCCAACTCATGTAGCAGCTATATGATTTCGCCATTGCATTGCTTCAAAACGAAAGTGTCGTACGCGACAATTTCGTGCCGGAACTTTAGATGCAGCAACCGAACAGTACTGGAACAGTATTTGAGTCTGTCTCCTCTGATCGTATCCACACTGCAGCAGTCCTTTTCAGGTGGCATGCAATGCTAAACCATTTTTTTATGGCGCAAATAAGTTAGTCACAATTATAACCTAAAGTTCTTCCTTCGAGGATGCTGGTTAAACCTGTCGATTTTGTTCTTAGCAAAAAACCTATCTGCCTACCTGTAGAACTATTACTTGCAGGGTAGAACTATTACTTGCAGGGTAGAACTATTACTTGCAGGGTAGAACTATTACTTGCAGGGTAGAACTAATACTTGCAGGGTAGAACTATTACTTGCAGGGTAGAACTATTACTTGCAGGGTAGAACTATTACTTGCAGGGTAGTACTATTACTTGCAGGGTAGAACTATTACTTGCAGGGTAGAACTATTACTTGCAGGGTAGAACTATTACTTGCAGGGTAGAACATTTACTTGCAGGGTAGTACTATTACTTGCAGGGTAGAACTATTACTTGCAGGGTAGAAATATTACTTGCAGGGTAGAAATATTACTTGCAGGGTAGAACTATTACTTGCAGGGTAAAACTATTACTTGCAGGGTAGTACTATTACTTGCAGGGTAGAACTTTTACTTGCAGGGTAGTACTATTACTTGCAGGGTAGAACTATTACTTGCAGGGTAGAAATATTACTTGCAGGGTAGAACTATTACTTGCAGGGTAGAACTATTACTAGCAGGGTAGAACTATTACTTGCAGGGTAGAACTATTACTTGCAGGGTAGAACAGTTACCTGGGCAAATGACTGCAATGTAAAACTACTACTTTTAAGACTACCTGAATTAATTGTGCTATATAACTGTATGAGTGTGTGTGTGTGTGTGTGTGTGTGTGTGTGTGAGAGAGAGAGAGAGAGAGAGAGTTTGTGTGTGTGTGTGTGTGTGTGTGTGTGTGTGTGTGTTTGTGTGTCAACCACAGGATACAAAGACAGGCCGACAGACAAAAGACAAAAGGTAGCATGGCAACTTGTTAACACCAATAACATCGGGGGAAAAAAGAGAGGTTGCTAGAGGTAGATAACTCAGGGGTGACACACGTGCACAGAAGACGGGTTGTAGATAACTAATCAATGACTCGCACTGGAGCACCTGGCCTCAACATTTTATTTCCTTTAAAAAATCCCTGGTAAAAGTAAATGCATTACCTTGAGAATTGGATGCGACACAGTCTACGTGTCAAACAGGGTGCCGCACGAGGGGGCCGGTCGGGGCTGTACCAGCATCTACAGGATGACAAGGTGCAAAACAATCTACATAATTATTGGCTAAACTGTCCCTAGGAAAATCTACTTAACTGATAAGTGGAAAATGTAAATGAGCTTAAAATAAACACATTGCGGGCTGTCCTCTCAATGCAAGCTGGCTTCAGCGCAGCCACGGTCTAATTCTCGTACTGCTGCATGAAAGGGTCGAGGGTGGACTTTTTCTAAACCATCCACTGCCGGAATGGACCCTAGGTTCATGAAGGACTAGATTGTGATTTCACTAGCGTTAAAGCTATAGTCAAATTCTGTTGAAAGTTATGTAGACTGGAACAATCTACACAGTGACGAGACATGTTGCACATTTCTGTAATCTCCATAAAGACAAGACAGTGCAAAGATCAGAGATCTACATAATGACGAGACATGTTGCACATTTCTGTAATCTCCATAAAGACAAGACAGTGCAAAGATCAGAGATCTACATAATGACGAGACATGTTGCACATTTCTGTAATCTCCATAAAGACAAGACAGTGCAAAGATCAGAGATCTACATAATGACGAGACATGTTGCACATTTC
>CAJHNH020001388.1:12500-32500 GCA_905116865.2 Candidula unifasciata | reverse complement strand
GGCGCATCGGGCATATGACAGAGCGTCCCATATTTTTACAGACCATTCTAGGCTGGGTCGACCTGCGACGTCCCATACCACGACAAAAATCCACGCAGCCTGCAGTGGGTTTCGATCGCGGTATGCTGGCTTACGAGTCGGACTCGCAACGCCTTAGCCACGGACGCCGCCATTTAAACTAATACTAAACTGTAATTATTATTTCTAACTTAAATCAGTACTGTTGCATGGAGCGGAAACGTTGAGAACAATTAAGGCAAATACTTATAAACTACATTCGTCATTAACTGGTGTCTGCACAGAATAGAGGGCATAAGATGGTATGATAGAATCACTAATGTAGGACTTCGGGAGAGAATTAAACTAATTCCAGTGGACCAAGAGGTGAAGAAAAGTGGCTGGCGTTGGATGGGACACACACTGGAAAAAAAAAACTTGGAAAATATAACTAGAATGTCTTTGCAGTGAAACCCACAGGGGCACAGAAATAAGGGCACACCAAAAACACACAGAGAAGGGAGTTAGAGAGTAAAGTTGGAAAGATGGGGAGGACATGGGGTGAGCTGTGTGTAATAGCGAAAAATAGAAGGACATTGTGTGGTTTTGTTGAGGGCCTTTGCTCTATTGGGGAATAGAATGCAAAAAAAGAAGAAAAATTCCCATGTTCTTATGTGTCGTTCTTGGCTCACCTCTTAATCATTTATTCTCATCCAACATGTTAATGTTATATTCGCATCGCTATCTCTACATTGGTATCGACTTATTCATATCTCTACATTTATAGTAGACCTATCCTCATCTCTTGGCTACGCTGATAACAGCAGGTGGAAGTTGTGTTAAAGATGTCAAATGTCGAATAAATAGCTCAAGCAAAGGCAGCCAAGAGGATAATCTATGCAATCTGTCAGTCGGACTGAGGGGGAGAAATATTAATAGCTGTATAATTGCAATCTTGCTATGCGGAAGTGAATCAAGGACAGTTAGTCGACTGGTGAAACATTCCGTGGGAGCAGCAGAGATGTGGTTCTACAGATAAATGATCAGAACACCCTGGGCAGATAAATGATAAGAACACCCTGGACAGATAAATGATAAGAACACTCTGGACAGATAAATGATAAGAACACCCTGGGCATAAATGATAAGAACACTCTGGACAGATAAATGATAAGAACACCCTGGGCAGATAAATGATAAGAACACCCTGGACAGATAAATGATAAGAACACTCTGGACAGATAAATGATAAGAACACCCTGGACATAAATGATAAGAACACTCTGGACAGATAAATGATAAGAACACCCTGGACATAAATGATAAGAACACTCTGGACAGATAAATGATAAGAACACCCTGGGCAGATAAATGATAAGAACACCCTGGACAGATAAATGATAAGAACACTCTGGACAGATAAATGATAAGAACACCCTGGACATAAATGATAAGAACACTCTGGACAGATAAATGATAAGAACACCCTGGACAGATAAATGATAAGAACACTCTGGACAGATAAATGATAAGAACACTCTGGACAGATAAATGATCAGAACACCCTGGACAGATAAATGATCAGAACACCCTGGACAGATAAATGATAAGAACACCCTGGACAGATAAATGATAAGAACACCCTGGACAGATAAATGATAAGAACACTCTGGACAGATAAATGATCAGAACACCCTGGACAGATAAACAGAGTAAGGAAAATGTCTGGCAAGATACAGGGTCTCGAAGAGAACTGAAGACCCTGACGGAGAACTTCTACATTCTTCAGTTAGCTCATGAGAAGGAGACAGCCGAAATACATCGTGACGGCGGACAAGTTGCAGGGGGAGAAGGAAGCAGAGATAGGCCCAGAAAACGACGAACGGTTTATTAGTATAACATGGAAGATCACCTTCGTCAATACTGATGGAAACTACAAGAGACAGAAGGTTGTGGATAGACATATCTACCAACGACACACTGTATGGAAGATCAGATGTGTCAGAAGTGACTGAAAGTATAGGAGACAGAAAGTTTTAGATAGACATATATACCAACGACACACTGTATGGAGGATCATTTGTGTCAGAAATGACTGAAAGTATAGGAGACAGAAGGTTGTGGATAGACATATCTACCAACGACACACTGTATGGAAGATCAGATGTGTCAGAAGTGACTGAAAGTATAGGAGACAGAAAGTTGTGTAAGACAGGACTGCCAACGCCACACAGCATGGACTCAAGATCCCCATGACTCAATTTATATTGACTCATCCTTATTTTTGAAAAATAAAATATGACACAGCGGCAGTAACAATGTCACTTGCAAATATTACAATTGTTTATCCTCAAATGCTAGGATTGCATGTATGTAACCAAAGTTTCAGATCTTACACTCTCACATTCTCACACACACATAACCCTCAAATACTTATCCTTAAGTGTATATCTGAAGCCACATCTGTAGATCGTACATATATTTATCCATTTCTATAAGCCCCGACTGTTGTCAACCTATCAGAAGCAACCATTACTGTAACGGATTAGGCGATTTGTCCAAGAACGATTTTCTATGGCAAGCATTAAAGCTGAAATCAAGTGTTGCAATCTCCAGGAGCATTTCGCTTTATTCTGGGGATTAGCTCCAACTGTACCCATCGTCGTCGAGGTAAAGGTGAAATTTGAGCATGCCAACACAGTGACAACTCAACGGGCGCTTTCTTTGTTTCTGCTGTTCATTGCAGCTGCATTCAGGTATTTCTGTTATGTCTTTACCTTATCTCGTGGATCTTACAAAGAGATGACCAGCACAAGTACAAACTCTGTAGCACCGACGAGGACATGAGTGTGTTAGAGATTTATCATCATCTTCATCATTATTATCACCGTCATCATTATCATCATTATCATAATCATCATTATCAGCTTTCACTTGTCATCAAGCAAACTGGAAAGGAAGATGTTTTCCCAACGCTCCTGTTGTGGCAGAAGTAGCTACCAGATTATGTGGATGTTCGTCTCAAATGCCACTCATCCATCTTCTCCGTTGTGACCTTCCAGATCCAACTCCACATCGTGTTAGGTACCAGGTCCGTGTTGGAAGCTGGTGTTGCTGCATTTAAATCACATGCAGTGTCAATTTTCTTGATGCGAGATTTGTGTTTTTATTTCTAATTGACTATTTTGTGCCTAAAGAGTTACTTACTGGGCCATCTCTGTTGCTGCTCAGATGCGAAGAGGGCGGGCTTATCTGAGAAGTCTTGATGATCTATCTTTTAACCCTGTGGTCACGGGGAAGAGTAACAAATATGGTAGTCGCAATATGCTTCAACTCCTGCGTCCACCCGTAGAAGAGTGGTCAGCACGTTGTGTTAGAGTTTACAGCTAGGCTGCGATATCTGCGCCTTTCAGTTCTAGAATACAATTTCAACAAACTCCTAATTACTCGCTCTTTTCGACGTACTTGGTGTGTGCAGTGGGTCCATCCACCTGCTCACCCCATTCGATACAATCGCAACCCCCACGGAGATGTCACCATAAGCTACACTGCTGATTTTGCTACTCCATTGGGTGGAAAGCCTAACGCAGTGAAAGACTCAACCGCTCGCTCTATGATGATCTTCTGGCTCCATGGTCTAGGTACTGTACCCAACTGGTCCCTACTAAGTAGTAAGTCCACAGACCGTGTCCTGTTGGGCCTAATTAAATCTCAAGTACATGTACCATGTTCTGATGCTCCGTTACGTCCCAAGTCTAGTGTCCGTGTCCTGTTGATCCTCATTAACTTCCAGGTCCAGTGACGTGTCCTGTTGATTCTCATTAACTTCCAGGTACAGTGTCCGTGTCCTGTTAGCCACCAAAGACAAACCGTGGTGGATTGGGGAAAGAGGGAGGGAGGGGGGGGGGGTGTTTAATATACGGACGTGAAGCCGAGTAACCATTCCCGGGATGTGACGATTGCTAGAATGAGCCCAGTATCAGAGCGCCAAGTCCCTTCTGCAACATGGAAGCCTCCTTAGATGGCAGAGAATGCCCAAGTTCTGGGGCAGCCTCCCTTTGAAAGCTGACGACCATAATGCGGTTGTTCCTGTGGATGTAAACCTCCTGCAGATGAAAGGGAGGAGATGACCTACATACCTCCGGCCGTGTTATATCTTATAATAACAATCGGAAAAGCTATGAATTCTTTTGGACGAGATGGGTCGGCCGAAAGACACCAGTATTGCAGCTCTTTTGGAAAGCAAACATAAAAATTGTACGCTTTCCACTCTTCGATGTTTATTTACTTCCCTTTTTCTTCCTTTCTGTCTAGCTTTCGCATATTCTGCCAGTGATTTCCTTTGTTTTAATCCTTGATCGGATTTGTGTCTGTCATTCTATCCGTTTATTCTGTTTATGCATGCATTAATCAATCCATTCATTTATCCCTAACTTCTGTATCTGTCAGTCTAGTCCCTTTTCGTTTCACCCTTCTCCAAGCCTTTCTGATGTTCTTTCTTTCTAAATATTACGCCATTAAAATTATCCTTGAGAGATATTTTTGAGTTTGCATATTGCCAAGAGAAAAAAAGAAGAAGAATATTTAAAACCAGACTTGAGATTTTTTTTTTTAACTGGCCTACTAGCAAGTGGATCTGACAGGCTGCCAAATGTAACTTTGGGTTCTTCGTGGTAGAGCGATAGCATGCCAACCTTCATCTTGAAGGGATTGTTCAAACTCTTGGATTATATTACTGGGTACGTGTGCATAAAAAGTGTGTGTGGTGTGTGTGTGTGTTGTTATTATCTGAAAAGTCGAATCGCAGGTGTATCCTACATTAAAAAGGACCAGGGCTGATTCAATGAACAACATTTGTGTAAGGAGCAGTTTGCATTCTCTAGAAAGTTAAAACAACAGATTAGTTTACTGACCGCTTTAATAAACACGCGAAAGAGAAAGACTCGGTGAGTGGATAAGTGAGTGAGTTAGTGAGTGGGTGGGTGAGTGGATGAGTTAGTGAGTTGTGAGTGAGTGTGTGAGTGAGTGAGTGAATTTGTGAGTGAGTAGGTCCGTGAGTTAGTAAGTGGGTCCGTGAGTGGGCGAGTGAGTGAGGGAATGGGCGTGGGTTGTTGCGTGAGTGAGTGAGTGAGTGAGTGAGTGAGTGAGTGAGTGAGTGAGTGAGTGAGTGGGCGTGAGTTTGTATGTGCATGAGTGAGTGAGTGAGTGGGTGGGTGAGTGGGCGTGGGTTTGTATGTGCATGAGTGAGTGAGTGAGTGGGTGGGTGAGTGGGCGTGAGTTTGTATGTGCATGAGTGAGTGAGTGAGTGGGTGAGTGGGCGTGGGTTTGTATGAGCATGAGTGAGTGACTAAGGGAGTGGGTGAGTGGGCGTGAGTTTGTATGTGCATGAGTGAGTGAGTGAGTGAGTGAGTGGGTGGGTGAGTGAGTGGGTGGGTGAGTGAGTGAGTGAGTGATTGAGTGAGTGAGTGGGTGGGTGAGTGAGTGGGTGGGTGAGTGAGTGGGCGTGAGTTTGTATGTGCATGAGTGAGTGAGTGAGTGAGTGGGTGAGTGGGCGTGAGTTTGTATGTGCATGAGTGAGTGAGTGAGTGGGTGGGTGAGTGGGCGTGTGTTTGGATGTGCATGAGTGAGTGACTAAGGAAGTGGGTGAGTGACAAGACATACAATTAGATGGAGAGAAAATGGTGAATGGTAGAGAATAAGTGAGAGAATACGAAAAAGAAGATGAGAAACGGAGAGAATAAGAGAAAAAGGCAGTGAAAGAGAACATGAGAAAAAGACGGTGAAAGGGTACGAGAGAAAAAGACAATGAAAAAGAAATTTTAAAAAACTGAGAAAAATGAATAGGGTACAAGGTGAAGAGAGAAAGTGAGTGAATGGGATAAACAGAGAAAGAGGGGGAGAGAGGTAATGAGCAAGTGACAACATAGAAGGAAGTAGAGCGAGATAATAGAAAGCAAGAGAGGGGCAAACAGAAGAGAGAGGGTGAGATAACAAGATAAATAAAGAAAGAGAGAGAGAGAGAGGGGGGGGGATTGATAAGACTGAGTGAAGAGAGCCAGCTATATAATAGAATAAAGAGAATAATAGAAACTAATAGAGCGAGAGACTGAGAAACAGAGAGATATAAGAGAAAGGGTTAGAATTAAAAGAGACAGGGGAAGAGAGAGAAAGAACGAACTTATTTTCAAAGGGTTACACATTGGGAAGGCAGGCCCGTTTTACATTCAGATTTTCTAATCATTCATTTTTCAGACGGCAGTTACAGGTTTTGGAAAACAGAATCTTATGACTAATCTTTGGACCTATCAAAGATGCAAACAGCGGAGAATGGAGAGTGAAAAACAACAAAGAAATTCATGATCTGTTTAAATCACCATTGATCACTGGCATCATGAGAGAAAACAGACTTAAATGGTTGGCACATATTGAAAGAATGTCAGATGACAGAGAAGTAAAAATTGTACTAACCAGGGAGATGAATGGTCGCAGACCACGAGGCAGACCAAGAAGACGATGGAGAGATAATGTCAAGGCAGACTTGCAAACACTTGGTGTCTTCAACTGGAGAAAGAAGGCCAGCCAGAGAGATGAATGGAGTCGGGTGGTATCTGCAGCAATGAACCTCAAGGGCTCGGAATGTTGAAGACAAAGAAGAAGAAGAAGAAGAAGAAGAAGAAGAAGAAGAAGAAGAAGAAGAAGAAGAAGAAGAAGAAGAAGAAGAAGAAGAAGAAGAAGAAGAAGAAGAAGAAGAAGAAGAAGAAGAAGAAGAAGAAGAAGAAGAAGAAGAAGAAGAAGAAGAAGAAGAAAAAGAAGAAGAAGAAGAAGAAGAAGAAGAGAGAAACAGAAAAAGACAAAGAAAAGGATACAAACATGAATCTGACACTTCCAGCACAGGTAATCAATGAAACAGTCAAAAAATCATTTTGGAGCGTTAAATAAATAAATCATCCAGCATGTCGTGTGCAGAACGTCTCTCTCATAACGTCTCTCACATAACGTCTCTCACATAACGTCTCTCACATATAACGTCTCTCTCATAACGTCTCTCACATAACGTCTCTCTTATAACGTCTCTCTCATAACGTCTCTCTCATAACGTCGCTCTCATAACGTCTCTCTCATAACATCTCTCACATAACGTCTCTCTCATAACGTCTCTCTCATAACGTCTCTCACATAACGTCGCTCTCAAAACGTCTATCTCATATCGTCTCTCACATGTCGTCTCTCTCATAACGTCTCTCTCATAACGTCTCTCTCATAACGTCTTTCTCATAAAGTCTCTCTCATAACTTCGCTCTCATAACGCCTCAATCATAACGTCTCTCTCATAACGTCTCTCAGATAACGTCTCTCTCATAACGTCTCTCTCATAACGTCTCTCTCATAACGTCTCTCTCATAACGCCTCTCTCATAACGTCTCTCTCATAACGTCTCTCTCATAACGTTTCTCTCATAACGTCTCTCTCATAACGTCGCTCTCATAACGTCTCTCTCATAACGTCTCTCACAAAACGTCTGTCTCATAACGTCTGTCTCATAACGTCTCTCTCATAACGTCTCTCTCATAACGTCTCTTTCATAACGTCGCTCTCATAACGTCTCTCTCATAACGTCTCTCACATAACGTCTCGCTCATAACGTCTCTCATAACGTCGCTCTGGTAACGTCGCTCTCATAACGTCTCTCATATAACGTCTCTCACATAACGTCTCTCTCATAACGTCTCTCACATAACGTCTCTCACATAACGTCTCTCACATGACGTCTCTCACATAACGTCTCTCACATGACGTCTCTCACATAACGTCTCTTACATAACGTCTCTCTCATAGCGTCTCTCACATAACGTCTCTCACATAACGTCGCTCTCATAACGTCTCTCACATAACGTCTCTCTCATAACGTCTCTCACATGACGTCTCTCACATAACGTCTCTTACATAACGTCTCTCACATAACGTCTCTCACATAACGTCTCTCACATAACATCTCTCACATAACGTCTCTCCCATAACGTCTCTCTCATAACGTCTGTCACATAACGTCTCTCACATAACGTCTCTCTCATAACATCTCTCTAATGACGTCTCTCACATAGCATCTCTCACATAACGTATCTCACATAACGTCTCTCACATAACGTCTCTCTCATAACGTCTCTCACATAACGTCTCTTTCATAACGACTCTGTCATAACGTCGCTCTCATAGCCTCGCCTGTTTGAAACAAACTCGGTCTCTCGCTAGCCCTCCCGTCTGGTGAACATTCCTACTGACGTCTCTCACATAGCATCTCTCACATAACGTCTCTCACATAACGTCTCTCACATAACGTCTCTCTCATAACGTCTCTCACATAACGTCTCTCACATAACGTCTCTTACATAACGTCTCTCTCATAGCGTCTCTCACATAACGTCTCTCACATAACGTCGCTCTCATAACGTCTCTCACATAACGTCTCTCTCATAACGTCTCTCACATGACGTCTCTCACATAACGTCTCTTACATAACGTCTCTCACATAACGTCTCTCACATAACGTCTCTCACATAACATCTCTCACATAACGTCTCTCCCATAACGTCTCTCTCATAACGTCTGTCACATAACGTCTCTCACATAACGTCTCTCTCATAACATCTCTCTAATGACGTCTCTCACATAGCATCTCTCACATAACGTATCTCACATAACGTCTCTCACATAACGTCTCTCTCATAACGTCTCTCACATAACGTCTCTTTCATAACGACTCTGTCATAACGTCGCTCTCATAGCCTCGCCTGTTTGAAACAAACTCGGTCTCTCGCTAGCCCTCCCGTCTGGTGAACATTCCTACTGACGTCTCTCACATAGCATCTCTCACATAACGTCTCTCACATAACGTCTCTCACATAACGTCTCTCTCATAACGTCTCTCACATAACGTCTCTTTCATAACGACTCTCTCATAACGTCGCTCTCATAACGTCTCTCTCATAGTGTCTCTTAACGTCGCTCTCATAACGTCTCTCTCATAACGTCTCTCTCATAACGTCTCTCTCACAACGTCGCTTTCACAACGTCGCTTTCATAACGTCGCTCTCATAACGTCTCTGTCATAACGTCGCTCTCATAGCCTCGCCTGTTTGAAACAAACTCGGTCTCTCGCTAGCCCTCCCGTCTGGTGAACATTCCTACTGATGATGTCACTTATATCTGTGCCCATCTTCGTGTTGGTCGGCCCCTGCCTACCTTTCTTGGCACCAGACATTCTGCGATAAATGTTTCCAATCAACACGCACCAGCTGCAGATAGTTTTGGAGACAATAGCTACAACACAGGCACACGCACTAGTTGCAGATAGCACAGAAGACAATTGCTACAACACAGGCACACGCACCAGTTGCAGATAGCACAGAAGACAATTGCTACAACACAGGCACACGCACCAGTTGCAGATAGCACAGGAGACAATATGGATGTTTGATATAATCGGCTAGAAATGTTTTACCAAGCTTCAAATTAGGCAAGCACATAATTATGAAGAAAATGAAATCCAAACAAAATGAGCTGGCAGAACTTAGCAAGTGATTTTAATGAGATTAAGGCATATGAGGTCAGACAATCGGCACAGTGGATGATCTGGTCAATATCAGGCCGACCGCCTTTATTTCCAATGATTTTACCCTGTACCCATTTAAGGCTGTGTCGACCTGGGACCCTCAATGTTGAAAAAAAAAAAAATACTGGCTGTGTCAGGACATGAACACACGACTTTCGGATCCGTAGGTGAATGTCTAGCTAGTACACCACGGCGACTCCCAGAACAACAGCGTACAGGAACAAACTGTGAAAGAGTTTTGGACTATCTAGTGAAAAGGTAAAAGGTAAAGTCGGGAGATGTGAACCAGCGTCATTACACACTGTTATAAACCATAAGTGCTCTGCCACCAGTACGGACAGTTGATAAGAAGCTGTCCGCCTGTGTCGTCGTCCGCACGGAACTCCGTAGCTACAGCTACGTTCCCTCATTCACCCCTATTTCTATAGGCTGGGTGAACCTCGGGAACCGCCCGGTTTCGAACACCAGCCGTGACTGCAGCGAGTTGCAGCTGGATTTGAAAGCGAGTCTCCTATCGACTGCGCTAACGCGACCCCTTCTAGAGGACTATCAGTAAAGCTTAGGTTATAACTCTGATACACTGGCAGGCACCCACAAGTGAAGGGACTTAACCAGTCACTGAGATTTCATGATCGCAACAGAACGTAATCAACCGATAACAACTATGTCTCAACAAATATTGTCTGCCTTTAGCATCATGTGTACTGAAGGCGACACGTTAGGCAACATATCTTTGGCTGACATATTCAATGATTCTGCAGTTTAGACATCAAGAAAAACATGTTTTCAGTCGTAATTTAAAGCCTTTAGGGGATTACATAATATATTTTATGTTGTCTGTGATTTTACAAAAATATGATTTATTATTTTGTTAAGAACAATTAAACGGCAATATATTTCCACTATGCATAAAATTAAAACCCTGTATATTTCAAACTTTAGTGAGATTCATCATTATCATCATCATAAACAACTTCTGCCGTTTAGCGTCTTGGAAAGGAATAACTTGAAGTCCAGTGCACGCTGTCTGCCACTGGCTATTGTCATGCCGTGAAGGTGTAGTGTCTTTAATGTTGTCGATCTATGTTATCCGCGGCCGTCCTCTTACTCTTGTAGCTGATATTCTGAGATGTAATGCATGTGAAGGTATTTGATCTTGCTGGATTCTAATAATTTATAACAGTAGAGGCCTCAGAGCAGTATAGCTTAGGGCGTCTTCAAGTCTAAATCTCGCCCTGTGTAAAGAACTGATTATAGAATACACACATCAGAATCGCAGAAACGACAACATTCAATAGTTAAGGGCGGCGGCGGGGGACCGAGGGGTGGGGGGGGGTGTTGTAAATAATATCACGAAGCTGTAAAATATGTCTTGCCGACCCCTGGAGGGTCCGGGGATCATCAGATGCGACAGGCTGGGCTAGAGGGATCAAGTGAGGGGGGTGACAGATTAAATGTATGGCAGGATCTCACGATATGATAATAAGTAACACCTGCGTCAAACATCCTCCTAGAAGATCGTGGACTCGGTTAAAGCCTTGAAGATAATGTTCATAGTTAAACTGACTACTTGTTACAGTATTGTTCTCTGTATAAGGAGAGATATTTTCACAATTTTGGTCCAGTTTAGAATTGTGGGTCGTCTTAGACAGGGAATGTGCTTTTAAACTACTTTTTTCTTAAGTTTTGTTTCACAATTTAGGGGTTGCCTTAAACATAGAGACGTCTTTAGGGAAAGGGGGAAAACTGTAAAGAATTATTTTCTATGTCTTCAGTAATACTGGGCATTCAATGTAAAGCCTACCACGCCTGCCGCCTTTACTTTCCAGAACCTTACCTGCTACGCATTTACGTTTGGGTCGACCTAAAAGCCAAGGTCATTTTTGAAAAAAAAAGTCCAGCTGCTTCAAGACCTGAAACCACGACCCACGGACCGGATAGAAGTGTTTTGGCGCTACACCCCGACCCTCAGACCGGATAGCTAGTGTCTTGTCGCTACACCACGACCCTCAGACCGGATAGCTAGCGTCTTGTCGCTACACCTCGACCCTCGGACCAGATAGCTGGCGTCTTGCCGCTACACCCGACCCTCGGACCGGATAGCTGGCGTCTTGTCGCTACACCACGACCCTCGGACCAGATAACTGGCGTCTTGTCGCTACACCACGACCCTCGAGCCGGATAGCTGGCGTCTTGATGATACACCCGACCCTCGGACCGGATAGCTAGCGTCTTGCCGCTACACCACGAAGGCTCCCCTAAAATACCTGTGCAAGTCTTTAATTATCTCTGGTATATCATAGCTCTACACATGTGCAAGCCTTTCATTATCTCTGGTATATCATAGCTCCAGACCTGTGCAAGCCTTTAATTATCTTTGGTATATCATAGCCCTACACCTGCATGCAAGCCTTTAATTATTTTTGGTATATCATAGCTCTACACCTGTGTGCAAGCCTTTAATTATTTTTGGTATATCATGGCCCTACACTTGTGTGCAAGCCTTTAATTATCTTTGGTATGTCATGGCCCTACACTTGTGTGCAAGCCTTTAATTATCTCTGGTATATCATAGCTCTACACCTGTGCAAGCCTTTAATTATCTCTTGTATATCATAGCTCTACACCTGTGCAAGCCTTTAATTATCTCTGGTATATCATAGCTCTACACCTGTGCAAGCCTTTAATTATCTCTGGTATATCATAGCCCTACACCTGTGTGCAAGCCTTTAATTATCTCTGGTATATCATAGCTCCAGACCTGTGCAAGCCTTTAATTATCTTTGGTATATCATAGCCCTACACCTGTATGCAAGCCTTTAATTATTTTTGGTATATCATAGCTCTACACTTGTGTGCAAGCCTATAATTATTTTTGGTATATCATGGCCCTACACTTGTGTGCAAGCCTTTAATTATCTTTGGTATATCATGGCCCTACACCTGTGTGCAAGCCTTTAATTATCTCTGGTATATCATAGCTCTACACCTGTGCAAGCCTTTAATTATCTCTGGTATATCATAGCCCTACACCTGTGTGCAAGCCTTTAATTATCTCTGGTATATCATAGCTCCAGACCTGTGCAAGCCTTTAATTATCTCTGGTATATCATAGCTCTACACCTGTGCAAGCCTTTAATTATCTCTGGTATATTATAGCTCTACACCTGTGCAAGCCTTTAATTATTTCTGGTATATCATAGCTCTACACCTGTATGCAAGCCTTTAATTATTGGTATATCATAGCTCTACACCTGTGCAAGCCTTTAATTATCTCTGGTATATCATAGCTCTACACATGTGCAAGCCTTTAATTATCTCTGGTATATCATAGCTCCAGACATGTGCAAGCCTTTAACTATCTCTGGTATATCATAGCTCTACACCTGTGCAAGCCTTTAATTATCTTTGGTATATCATAGCCCTACACCTGTATGCAAGCCTTTAATTATTTTTGGTATATCATAGCTCTACACTTGTGTGCAAGCCTATATTTATTTTTGGTATATCATGGCCCTACACTTGTGTGCAAGCCTATAATTATCTTTGGTATATCATGGCCCTACACCTGTGTGCAAGCTTTTAATTATCTTTGGTATATCATGGCCCTACACCTGTGTGCAAGGCTTTAATTATCTTTGGTATATCATAGCCCTACACCTGTGTGCAAGCCTTTAATTATTTCTAGTATATCATAGCTCTACACCTGTGCCAGCCTTTCATTATCTCTGGTATATCAAAGCTCTACACCTGTGCAAGCCTTTAATTATCTCTGGTATATCATAGCTCTACACCTGTGCAAGCCTTTAATTATCTCTTGTATATCATAGCTCTACACCTGTGCAAGCCTTTAATTATCTCTTGTATATCATAGCTCTACACCTGTGCAAGCCTTTAATTATCTTTTGTATATCATAGCTCTACACCTGTGCAAGCCTTTAATTATCTCTGGTATATCATAGCTCTACACTTGTGCAAGCCTTTAATTATATCTGGTATATCATAGCTCTACACCTGTGTGCAAGCCTTTAATTATCTCTGGTATATCATAGCTCTACACCTGTGCAAGCCTTTAATTATCTCTGGTATATCAAAGCCCTTCACCTGTGTGCAAGCCTTTAATTATCTCTGGTATATCATAGCTCTACACCTGTGCAAGCCTTTAATTATCTCTGGTATATCAAAGCCCTACACCTGTGTGCAAGCCTTTAATTATCTTTGGTATATCATAGCTCTACACCTGTGCAAGCCTTTAATTATCTCTGGTATATCATAGCTCTACACCTGTGCAAGCCTTTAATTATCTTTGGTATATCATAGCTCTACACCTGTGCAAGCCTTTAATTATCTCTGGTATATCATAGCTCTACACCTGTGCCAGCCTTTAATTATTTCTGGTATATCATAGCTCTACACCTGTGTGCAAGCCTTTAATAATCTCTGGTATATCATAGCTCTACACTTGTGCAAGCCTTTAATTATCTCTGGTATATCATAGCTCTACACTTGTGCAAGCCTTTAATTATCTCTGGTATATCATAGCTCTACACTTGTGCAAGCCTTTAATTATCTCTGGTATATCATAGCTCTACACTTGTGCAAGCCTTTAATTATCTCTGGTATATCATAGCTCTACACCTGTGCAAGCATTTAATTATCTCTTGTATATCATAGCTCTACACCTGTGCAAGCCTTTAATTATCTTTGGTATATCATAGCTCTACACCTGTGCAAGCCTTTAATTATCTCTGGTATATCATAGCTCTACACCTGTGCCAGCCTTTAATTATCTCTGGTATATCATAGCTCTACACCTGTGTGCAAGCCTTTAATAATCTCTGGTATATCATAGCTCTACACTTGTGCAAGCCTTTAATTATCTCTGGTATATCATAGCTCTACACTTGTGCAAGCCTTTAATTATCTCTGGTATATCATAGCTCTACACCTGTGCCAGCCTTGAATTATCTCTGGTATATCATAGCTCTACACCTGTGCAAGCCTTTAATTATCTCTGGTATATCATAGCTCTACACCTGTGCAAGCCTTTAATTATCTCTGGTATATCATAGCCCTACACCTATGCAAGCCTTTAATTATCTCTGGTATATCATAGCTCTACACCTGTGTGCAAGCCTTTAATTATCTCTCGTATATCATAGCCATACACCTGTGTGCAAGCCTTTAATTATCTCTGGTATATCAAAGCCCTACACCTGTGTGCAAGCCTTTAATTATCTCTGGTATATCATAGCCCTACACCTGTGTGCAAGCCTTTAATTATCTTTGGTATATCATAGCTCTACACCTGTGCAAGCCTTTAATTATCTCTGGTATATCATAGCTCTACACCTGTGCAAGACTTTCATTATCTCTGGTATATCATAGCTCTACACCTGTGCAAGCCTTTAATTATCTCTGGTATATCATAGCTCTACACCTGTGCTAGCCTTTAATTATCTCTGGTATATCATAGCTCTACACCTGTGCAAGCCTTTAATTATCTCTGGTATATCATAGCCCTACACCTGTGTGCAAGCCTTTAATTATCTCTGGTATATCATAGCTCTACACCTGTGCCAGCCTTTAATTATCTCTGGTATATCATAGCCCTACACCTGTGTGCAAGCCTTTAATTATCTCTGGTATATCATAGCTCTACACCTGTGCAAGCCTTTAATTATCTCTGGTATATCATAGCTCTACACCTGTGCAAGCCTTTAATTATCTCTGGTATATCATAGCTTTACACCTGTGCAAGCCTTTAACTATCTCTGTCCAGAAAAGCTGATATGTTCAAGAGTCAGTTTGCTTGCATGTGCCCTAGGCCAGTCCCATATTTAAATTTCGCGCTATCTCCTAAATCTGTCACATCCAAATCTGAAGCAGCTTTCTCGCAAAACCTCTTACTGAAGCAATGTGATCGTCCTTGAGTACATCTACTTATTACAGAACTGTATGTGTTTTATATGTATGTCTGTGTGTGTTATATATGCGTGTCTGTGTGTGTGTGTGTGTGTGCGTGTGTGTGTGTGTTATATGTGTGTATGTGTTGTGTGTATTTTTTTCAGGGTGTCATCTCACAAAAGAAATGATTGGCTCTATCACCTTACAGATTTTTTTACGGCGGGCCGCTAGAAGAGAGGAAGGGGGTGGGTGGGTGGGTGGGTGGGGGGGGGGGTCAAGCCTGGTTAAGTGCAAGAATAATAATATTAGGTGAACAGTAAAAAAAAAAAATACAGTATTATATGTAAATAACATGAAATATAAAAATGCAAGGTACCGTTGGGGAGGGGGGGGGGGGGCTACATGATGACTATAATGCAAAAACAGTTGTTGTACTACCATGGTGACGCCTTATCTATCAGCCTCTGGGCGACACGAAGACAACTGTTCAGACCTACAGTGGTGAAATGGCTAAACGCTCGAATTGCGGCCAGAAGATCTGGTTCAAATTCCAATGGTCATGGGGTCCAAAGGCGGCCTACTTAATGCCGTCCATATCACTAATCGAACGTGTGGTAGTCTATGCAAATATAAGTTTAGCATCAGATGGGATGTAAGGGTGTGAAGAAATGTGCAGACAATCACTATTATCAGCATTTCGCAAGGCAGAGAAGGCGCTCTATTTGACTCCTTCTGAGAAGAGGCTAATAGAGAATCAATTACGAAAAGGGGATCACCGACAAAAAGAGAGCCACAAACAGGGAACCGCCAACGAACAGGGAACCACCATCGAACAGGAAACCACAAACGAACAGGGAACCACCAACGAACAGGGAATCACTAACAAGGAATTACCAAAAGGGAATTACCAACGAAACCGAAATTACCAATGAATAGAAAATCACCAACGAACAGAGAATTACCAACGAACAGGGAATTACCAGCAGGGATTTACCAGCAGAGAATTACCAACAGGGAATTACCAGCAGGGAATTACCACGGGGAATCACCAGCGAACAGAGAATCGCCAACGAACAGAGAATCACCAATGAACAGAGAATGACCGTCAATGATGGAATTACCAAAAAAAACAGGGAATTGCCAACAGGCAATTACCAAGAGAAATTAAGGGATCACAAACGAACATGAAATTACCACGAACAGGGAACTACCAACAAGGAATTACCAACAAAGAATTACCAACAGGAAAATACCAACCAGGTTTTACCAACACGGAATTACCAAAAGGGAATTACCAAAGAACAGAGAATCGCACAAGGCACTGACATGAGAAATATGAGCATTAAAACGACGAGAAGAGAAACCCAAAGGCGGAAGTTGATGATAGAGGCCGAAGCTGTTAAATGGAATGCATCTATGATGTTTAAGTGACTGCACAAGGTAGAACGGAATAGAGGGAACAGACTGCGAGCCCCATGTGACATATAATGGTACAACTAGACAATACATGACTGAATGAATGAATGACTGAATGAATGAATGAATGAATAAATGAATGAATGAATGAATGAATGAATGAATGAATGAATGAATGAATGAATGAATGAATGAATGAATAAATAAATTAATTAATTAATTAATAGATCATATGCTTGATGATGCTACTTAAATCGAATTAGTTTCTCGTTCTTCATTAAAGATTCTACTGGATTATATATATAATCTCCGCCAAACACATAAAGAGGAGAGCCAACAAGTGACCCATCCAACAACTGACCCACCCAACGAGTTACCCACATGACACGGGAGAACAAGGCAGACAACAAACGTGGCCGTGCCGCTGGCTATCTGACGTGTCTGACATGGGAGAACAAGGCAGACAACAAACGTAGCCGTGCCGTTGGCTATCTAACGTGTCTGACATGGGAGAACAAGGCAGACAACAAACGTAGCCGTGCCGTTGGCTATCTGACGTGTCTGACATGGGAGAACAAGGCAGGGAACAAACGTGGCCTTTCAGTCAGCTATCTGACGTGTCTGATATGAGAGAACAAGGCAGGGAATAAACGTAAACGTGCCGTTAACTAACTAACGTGTCTGACACGAGAGAACAAGGCAGGGAACAAACGTGGCCGTGCCGCTGGCTATCTGACGTGTCTGACATGGGAGAACAAGGCAGGGAACAAACGTGGCTGTGCCGTTGGCTATCTGACGTGTCTGACATGGGAGAACAAGGCAGGGAACAAACGTGGCTGTGCCGTTGGCTATCTGACGTGTCTGACATGGGAGAACAAGGCAGGGAACAAACGTGGCTGTGCCGCTGGCTATATAACGTGTCTGACATGGGAGAACAAGGCAGGGAACAAACGTGGCCTTTCAGTCAGCTATCTGACGTGTCTGACACGAGAGAACAAGGCAGGGAACAAACGTGGCCGTGCCGCTGGCTATCTAACGTGTCTAAAATGGGAGAACAAGGCAGGGAACAAACGTGGCCGTGCCGCTGGCTATCTGACGTGTCTGACATGGGAGAACAAGGCAGGGAACAAACGTGGCCGTGCCGCTGGCTATCTGACATGTCTGACATGGGAGAACAAGGCAGGGAACAAACGTGGCCGTGCCGTTGGCTATCTAACGTGTCTGACTTGGGAGAACAAGGCAGGGAACAAACGTAGCCGTGCCGTTAGGTATCTGAGGTGTGTTACATAGGAGAACAAGGCAGGAAACAAACGTGGCCGTGCCGTTGGCTATCTGAGGTGTCTGACATGGGAGAACAAGGCAGGGAACAAACGTAGCCGTGCCGTTAGGTATCTAAGGTGTGTTACATAGGAGAACAAGGCAGGAAACAAACGTGGCCGTGCCGTTGGCTATCTGACGTGTCTGACATGGGAGAACAAGGCAGGGAACATAACGTGGCCGTGCCGTTAGTTATCTGAGGTGTCCTACATGGGAGAACAAGGCAGGGAACAAACGTGGCTTTACAATTAGCTATCTGACATGTCTGACATGGGTGAACAAGGCAGGAAACAAACGTGGTAGTGCCGTTAGCTATCTGAGGTGTCTGACATGGGAGAACAAGGCAGGGAACATAACGTGGCCGTGCCGTTAGTTATCTGAGGTGTCCTACATGGGAGAACAAGGCAGGGAACAAACGTGGCTTTACAATTAGCTATCTGACATGTCTGACATGGGTGAACAAGGCAGGAAACAAACGTGGTAGTGCCGTTAGCTATCTGAGGTGTGTGACATGACAGAACAAGACAGGGAATAAACGTGGCATTCCAGTTAGATCTCTGAGGTGTCTAACATGGCAGAACAAGCCAGGGACAAATCACCTGAGACCAGAAATCACCTCCTGACTCTAATGTGACCTACTCGACCCATCGAGCCACAGTGTGGCCTGTATGGACACATTTGTCATGTATAGGATTTTTTTTTCTTCTTCTTTCCAAAGTCAAGCTGGTTCTAGGCGTCAAATAATATGTGGCAATAAGAAGAAATTACTAGCATTTTCACGAAATTGCAACAACAACAACAACGATAATAGCAATAACAATATTTTATAAAAACAAGCACATGTATTAGGATGATAGTTTACTTCATTTTTAATCCACCCCAGACAAAGGAGATCCCGGAGCTCTAGGTAAAGTCCAACATTCTAGGGATGTTAAGGGTTGGGGTTAAGGTTAGGAGTTGGTGGTTATTGTTGGGGTTAGTAGATTCAGAGGATAAACCTCACGAAGATCTCCTTAGGTAGTAGTAGTAGATTTTTATCCCACCAGGACATCACACAAGCGATAAACACCCGATGACACAAAGTGCCACCATGAGGATGAGGATCACCGTGGAGAGGTCCCAGAAACCGCGTTTAGCCATTAGACCATATTTTTTGTTGGGCTATATTGCGGCCCCTGTCAAAAGCCAGGGTGGGGCTTCAAATTGCATCTCACAAGGAGATAATAGGATATATAACTTTCCCTAGGTCAGTTAGCCCCACCTATGTACACACTAGGTCTCTTTTGATGGGTGCCTGCTCAGGTTCGTCAACTTTGCTGGTGGTTACGGGTGTGTCCTGGTGTACTGTTTGCTCGAAAAGCTCTCTACGCTGTCTGTCATATACGTTTTCATTTCGAGAAGGAGAATGCGTCTGACCTATGTTGCAGCATTCTCGTAGGGGAGTTTGTGTTAGGGCCAGTACTACATGGTTCTGGAGCGTTAAAATGGCTGACATGCTGGAATATACAACACTGTTGATGTCGCGTGTGGTCTATTCGAGCACGACAGCGCAGAATTGGCCCTGACACCTCCCACCCCACCCCACTCCCCCTCCTGCGCCTGTTCCTCCCTCCCAACTCGCTTACCCTAATAGTACATTTCAGCTCATCCCACCCCACCTTCCCCTCCTCCCCCCCCCCCCCCCCCCTCCGACGAGAATGCCTCAACCTAAGTCAGGCACGTTCCCTTTCTCGGATTGAAAACGTAGAGGAAA
>CAJHNH020001388.1:2500-7500 GCA_905116865.2 Candidula unifasciata | reverse complement strand
GGTAAAAGTGACGGTAGTAGTGATAGTAAAGTGATTGTGAAAAAAGTAGTGGCAGGGATGTCTCGATAATAGTGACTGTGTACACTTTAAGGCACAAGTCGTCAGTCACCGACAGCATTGACATAGTCACGAAACGCACTTGCCGCTACTTGAAACTCTGTTGGTCAAGTAGGCTAGGTCACGTCAGCTGTGGAGTCGTGTGCGGCTCACTTCCTCCGTCACGTGTGTACCGATTAGGGAACAATTATTCACACTTATGACAATCATTAGAATCATCATCATTATCCTCATCGTCGTCTTCAAAATTTTCAAGCATTACTTGCGTGTATATTTTTTCCCCGCTATTTCTATGTTTATCTTTATTATCGTGACCCATAACTGCTCCGATCTACTTCTAACTCAAGACTGACCCATAAGTGCTCCGATCTACTTCTAACTCAAGACTGACCCATAAGTGCTCCGATCTACTTCTATACACACTGGAACCTACTAATCAAACACGTATACACACTGGAACCTACTAATCAAATACCTTTCTTAAATGTTTGTGTATTCTAGACAAAGCAATAAGGTCTTACTGTGTTCGTAAATTGTTGCTGTGATTGTTATTCGACATTTGCTTCGTTAATATAAATTTCTGTAACCTATGGTGCCATTTCAATGGGTTGAAATGAATTCTGTCTGTATTCCATAGTCGTGGATTTCCAGCTGTACGATAGACATGGCCAATGAGACACCTTTTTTTTTTTTTGGGGGGGGGGGGGGGGGTGCCGAGTTGACCATGTATCTAGTGCACTTGTATTCATGGCGAGGCGCAGACGCCGTCTGGAGGTGACAAGTTCAATTCCCGGCACGGTAACTATAGCTTTCGATTTTTATGTTGTCTAGTGTGTTCTTCTATCTTTCTATACCTTTCTACTTCTTTCTATGAGTGCCGTTCACAATACTTTCTGTTACTTGATTAATTTCTAACTCAAGACTGACCCATAAGTGCTCCGATCTACTTCTAACTCAAGACTGACCCATAAGTGCTCCGATCTACATCTAACTCAAGACTGACCCATAAGTGCTCCGATCTACTTCTAACTCAAGACTGACCCATAAGTGCTCCGATCTACTTCTAACTCAAGACTGACCCATAAGTGCTCCGATCTATTTCTAACTCAAGACTGACCCATAAGTGCTCCGATCTACTTCTAACTCAAGACTGACCCATAAGTGCTCCGATCTACTTCTAACTCAAGACTGACCCATAAGTGCTCCGATCTACTTCTAACTCAAGACTGAGTCTGGAGAATCTCAGTGTAGTGCACGAAGTCCGTTGCACCGGATCCTGAAATACTTTGGGTAGATTTTTAACTCTAAATTATACCCGGGTATCGCCGTTAGGCCACTCTTTTTCCATTTCCAACTACCAATATATTTTTTTTTCAAACATGTGCAACAATACACACGAGCGTCCGATCTTACTACGAAAAGACCACATGAAATTTTTAAAAGTCCACGTGAAAAACAAATCTTAACCGGGATTTGAACCTGTTACCTCCAGCACTTGAGACGGATAGCATACCTTGAGACCACTCAGCTCCTGAGATTCATAGAATCCTAATCTATTGTTGTAATCTTGTTAAATTTTTTTTTAGTAATGTTTTTTTTTTTTTTTTATGGTTAAAAAAAATAGCAGATAGATAATAAACTAGACACAGAAAGAAAATCAATCAGACACTTGGGAGAAAATCAAATAGATACGGAATGATGAGCAGAAACTAACAGATAATCAAACAGACATGGAATGATAAGCAGAAACTAACAGACAATCAAGCAGACGTGGGATGATACGCAGAAAAAAACAGATAATAAAACAGACATCGAATGAGAAGCAGAAACTAACAGATAATCAAGCAGACACGGAAAGATAAGCAGAAACTAACAGATAATCAAACAGACACAGAAAGATAGGCAGAAACTAACAGATAATCAAGCAGACACAGAAAGATAGGCAGAAACTAACAGATAATCAAACAGACATTGAATGATCAGCATAAACTAACAGATAATCAAGCAGACACAGAAAGATAGGCAGAAACTAACAGATAATCAAACAGACACAGAATGATAAGCAGAATTTAACAGATAATCATAAAGACTAACAGATAATCAAACAGACACGGAATGATAAGCAGAAACTAACACATAATCAGGCTGACATGGAATGATAAGCAGAAACTAACAGATAATCTAACAGACATGGAATGATAAGCAGAAACTAACAGATAATCAAGCAGACACAGATAGATAGTCAGAAACTAACAGATAATCAAGCAGACACAGAAAGATAGATAGAAACTAACAGATAATCAAGCAGACGTGGAATGATAAGCAAAAACTTACAGATAATCAAACAGACACAGAATGATAGGCAGAAACTAACAGATAATCAAGCAGACACAGAAAGATAGGCAGAAACTAACAGATAATCAAGCAGACGCAGAAAGATAGGCAGAAACTAACAGATAATCAAACAGACAGGGAATGATAGGCAGAAACTAACAGATAATCTAACAGACATGGAATCATAAGCAGAAACTAACAGATAATCTAACAGACATGGAATGATAAGCAGAAACTAACAGATAATCAAGCAGACACAGAAAGATTGGCAGAAACTAACATATAATCAAGTAGACACAGAAAGATAGGCACAAACTAACAGATAATCAAGCAGACACGGAAAGATAGGCAGAAACTAACAGATAATCAAGCAGACACAGAAAGATAGGCAGAAACTTACAGATAATTAAACAGACACGGAATGATAAGCAGAAACTAACAGATAATCATACAGACTAACAGATAATCAAACAGACATGGAATGAGAAGCAGAAACTAACAGATAATCAAGCAGACACAGAAAGATAGGCAGAAACTAACAGATAAGCAGACACAGAAAGATAGGCAGAAACTAACAGATAATCAAGCAGACACAGAAAGGCAGAAACTAACAGATAATCAAGCAGACACAGAAAGATAGGCAGAAACTAACAGATAATCAAGCAGACACAGAAAGATAGCAGAAACTAACAGATAACAAGCAGGAACAGAAAGATAGGCAGAAACTAACAGATAAAGATAATCAAGCAGACACAGAAAGATAGACAGAAACTAACAGATGATCAAGCAAACACACAGAAAGAAAGGCAGAAAACTAAAAGATGATCAAGCAGACACAGAAAGATAGGCAGAAAATCTTAGACCGTAATAGCTAACGTGTCTACGTCAGGTTTTGTCCCTCGTCCTGCACGCATAGTTCGTTATCGTTAGTTATTATCCGGTGTGCTTTCGGTCAATTTGCCTAAGTGTTGGATTTCACCGCCATATAGATTGTTTACACGCTGTTTAGTTTTCGTGAGATATTAACTCTGTTGTGGTTCCTACGGAACGGTTACTTGGTAATAAATGTTTAAAGTCAGGCAGAAATTTTGGAACGAATTATAGTAACAACAATGTAACTGGGTTTACAAATATGACGACCGAGCGGTATACAGAACTGATGGGCCTGCCAGCAATGAAGTCAAGATTGTCGCAAGATCTTTGACAATATTCGAATATAATTGTAGCTCTTACTTTGGTCAGCATATGTTGGTGGTTTTATATTGTTTGATTCACCCCCCCCCCCCCCCCCCCCCCCCCCCCAATCCTCCCTCTTTCCCGCTTCTACTCCTCAGAGACAAAGATTAGTATGATGATGATGAGAAATCAGCACGGTTAACTATAAAACAACTGGGCGAGGTTGCTGAGAGGGCCTCGAGCTGGCTCTGGACACAACGGAATGTCTTGGGGGAAAGGGCTTCGGTGAGCTGGTGTCTAGCAGAAATGGGTTTCTCACCCCTTGAAAATCTATCGTGTCCGAATTGTCTGCCAGTGTCTCTCTGCCACCTGCCAACACAAATCCAACATGTGTCCAGTACACCAATCGTAAGCTTGTCGCTGGGTCGTCCAGGTATGCTGACTGTTCTAATTAGGCTGCCGCGACGACTTCTTATCTCACAGTACCTTCTGCAAATCACCAAGTCGTCTTGTCTCTATCCGAAAGAAAAACACCATCCGGTAATTTCGTGCAGCAGGGTACCAGCCCTGAGCTTCATGAACTCAGGTGGGCCCACCTCTAAAAATGTCTAGGAGATCGTGGGCCGAAACGTTTCTCGACGATGATAACTTCTACTGATGAATGGTAGATCCCTGCTGTACTTGCTCCCTGTGAGTTTATTCCTATTGCTACCGCAACAACTTTATATCTCACAGTACCTTTTGCAAAGTCACCAATTCATCGTGTCTCTGTCCGATAACATCCGGTAATGCGTGCAGCAGGAGAAACCAACCCTGAACCTCATGAACTCAGGTAGGCCTACTCTCTGAAAATGTCTAGGAGCTCGTGGGCCGAAACATTTGTCGACGAGAGATTAATTCTTCCTATGATTGATAGACTCCTGCTGTGCATGCTCCCCTGTGGAGTTTCTTATTTTTAAAGTCAAATTGCATATTCCTATTTCTGTCACACTTGGTCATGTATGTAAACGATGTGGCTACCAAATATGACACAATTGGTTCATTTAAAATTCTAATTTTTCATCTGAGGTTCGAGATTATTTGTTTAGTTGTTCAACAGTGTTGCCATATGTGCGTTTTTAGGCCGGTACACCCGATAACTGTACTAGGGACTATGAGGTGCCATACAATTAGTGTTCATTCGTTGAAATGTGCAATAAAATACGTACATGCAAAGCATATATAAAAGATGTTGCGAAAGTGTCATTTTTAGTAAAAGCTGCTTTCATTGCTGTCCAGGAAAATAATAATGGTTGACGATCTTTGATTCTAAGATGACATGCACATGATCTATCGAAAAAAAAAATATTATATATATATATATATATATACTAGAGCACGTTTCATGCACGTTTGTTTGTCTTGGATATAACATACAATCAAATATAGTATAC
>CAJHNH020001387.1:173860-285357 GCA_905116865.2 Candidula unifasciata | reverse complement strand
TGCTCAACTACACCTTTTCCGGTGTTTTCACCCTTGATAGCAGAATCCAGTTTCTGTCGGTGCAGAGGTCCACGCGCTTAAATGTGAACATGCAGATGGGGCGGTTATACTGATCTACATAGATGGGTCCATTGTACGAGGACCCAAAATAATACATGGGATTTACTGCGTGCTCTGCAGGTAGAAGAGCCAGAGGGCCACTGGTGCATTCTGTATGGGAATAAACTCACAGGGAGCAAGTACAGCAGGGATCTACCAGTCATCAGTAGAAATTATCCTCGTCGACAAGCGTTTCGGCCCACGATTCCTAGACGCTTTCGGAGGTGGGCCCACCTGAGTTCATGAAGCTCAGGGCTGGTACCCTGCTGCATGAGATTACCGGATGGTGTTTTTCTTTCGGATAGGGACAAGACGACTTGGTGGTTTCGCAGAAGGTACTGTGGGATAAGAAGTCGTTGCGGCAGCCTAATTAGAACAGTCAGCATGCCTGGACGACCGAGCGACAAGCTTACGTTTGGTTTACCGGACACATGTTGGACTTTTATTAGCAGGTGGCAGAGGATCACTGACAGACAATTCGGACACGATGGACTTTCAAGGGGTGAGAAACCCTTTTCCGCTAGACACCCGGACCAGCTCACCGAGGCCCGTCCCCTACGTTGTTGCGTTGCGTCCAAAGCCAGCTCGAGGCCCTTTCGGCTACCTCGCCCAGTTTTTTGAGTGTTCGTTTCCGTTCATTACCGAGCAATCCGAGTTCTTTAACCACATTGTAGAGCGAAGTGGAAACGAGGCCTCTCCCTCCCACTTCGACGGCAAAGACCCGTACTGTGTACGCCTCGTTTCTCCTCAGACCGGCTGCTAAATCCCTGTATTTTTCGAGCTTACACGTGTGATTCTCTTCCATACGCGACTCATACGGGACGGTCAACTCAATGAGCTGCCGTTTTTGCGCAGAGTGGAGAACTATGTCAGGTCGCAGGCCGGTCTTCCGGATCAACTCGGGGTACCTTTCATGGCCCGGCAGATCAACTGCCAGTAACCAGTCCCTCGCAGAGTCTAGCACAGATGGAGCGAATGCGTTTTGGTTGACCTTACATTTTGGAACCTTTCCAGCCTTGAGGAAACGAATGGGGATGACGGTAGAACTGGCTCTGGCGTTAGCCCCCATTCTAGCCTGGTCAACAACGGCTGCTAACTCTTTTAGCACCTTGTTGTGTCGCCAGGTATATCGGCCTTGACCTAGGGCTTTCCTGCACGCGGACAGGACGTGTTCTAGAGTCTGCTTCGCTTTACACAACGGGCAAGTCGGATCGTTGGTCGCAGACCATTTAACCATGTTAACACCGGACGGTAATACATCGTACGCCAAACGAACGATAAAGCTTAGTCGCAGCGGGGTCATCCGCCAGATCTCACCCCATCTGAGTATTCTTGGCAATGCGCTCTCCAGGCTGACCCAATGGCCCTGCTGCGACTTCTGGGCTGCTTTCTGAACCCGAACCTCGTTTTCGTTGTCCCTCACCATTGGTATTACCATGTCTCGGCGCTCTTTGGCTGAGGCCTTTGACCACCAATTGACCTTCCCGTGCCCTAGGCCTCGACGGTCGGTTTGAGTGTATCCCATTATCTCCTTCAATTTTAGTGCATTCTGGGCAGATTCTATCGCATCGAGGACTCTCCACTTCTGGCCAGTCTTTAGAGCGGGCTGGACAGCGATGACATTTGGGTCTGAAGATTCGCGCAAGAGCAAGGCGAGTCTTACTTTGCCAACTTTAAACTCTTCGGTTATCGATTTGAACGGGAGTACCAGCTTAGCCTGCTTGCATTACAGAGCCACTTCGGTCAGACAAGGCGGTGCACCAATCCACTTTCTCAAGGCTGTGTTGATTTTCCTCTCCATGGTTTCCACCGCAGTCATCGTCACCTCGTAGACTAACAGTGGCCATAGGAGCTTTGGAATCAACATGAATTGGAGACACCATACCTTAAATTTTCCGACCAGCCTGCAACGCTCGATCGCGAGCAGGCTTGTAGCCAGTGACTCGTGTATACGCAGGACTTCCGTTCTATAATGACTGCTAGCAGCATGACAATGGAGGTGATGGCGGTGACAAGAGCTTTCTTGTGGCTATTCTCATGTGTGTGGGCTAAGTGATTCCATGAGCATGTTCCAGCAGATCGAAGCGGGCTCTGTAAGCAGACAGTGGATCGAGTCATTGTAAAACCCCACTGTGTTACCTTCACCTTTGTCCCAGGCATGCGGGTATTGCTGGCAATGAAAAAGCCGACTGATTAGCCGGATCTTCATTAGTTACAGAGTGCCGGCCCATGGATCATGCAGACATTGTTAATGCCATTAGAGAGATAGGACATTCGGAGGATTTGGGAGCAGAACATCCACATCTTTGCTAAGAGTGCAAGAATTGGGAGTAAAGATCGGCACAGCCAGGCACGAGAGGCACGAGACATCTTGTCTACCAGCATAGGACTGGGACTACTAACCGCTAGAGGCGGATGTGTATGTTGACTGGGCACCTATGAACGTGACCGGAGTGACGTGAAGATAACCCATAACTCAAAACTTATGGAGAAGTATATAAAGTATGGTGTATAAACAATAATCACGTTTGTTTTATCTTTTCTACATCTCATTCAACAGTGATGTACCAAACCCACACCGGTGCACATGAGAACATTAGTAGGGGACTTTCTGTCGCTGCTTCTATCTTCAGTATCTATGAATGCCAATCAGTGCATTACAGTTTATGTATCATACTATCTTCACGAGTCTAATTCATTACATATGATGTGGGTAATGCATGTATTGTTGAGTTGACAGAGACGGAAAAGATAAATGCATGAATATTCTCAAACAGGTTTGTCGTTGCTTTATTACTGTTGTTGTGTTTCTGTAGTTGTGATGATTTTGCTATTATTAGAGTTTTCCTGTTGTTGTTGCTCTTGCTGTCGCTGGTGATGGTGGTGATAGTAATTTTGTTACTGCAGCTGCTGCATTTTTTTATTTTATTGCTTCTACTTTTTCGTGTTCACCGGTTGTGAACTCCTGTGGAAAGCTCTTGTTCATTCACTGCTGTACTTTAGTCTTCTCCCAGAACCTGACTGTTGCGGGAACACCTATTTCAAAGATCTGGCTTATCTGTAGATTGTTGGTTCGTTATCTTTCAAGCAGATGCACTCCGACGTCGAACAAAGCTGACAATTAGTGGACTATTACGACATGCTTGTTGGGGAGTTAGTGGGTCTATTCTTAGTTAGTTAGTTAGTTAGTTGGGTTATCATCTTTGCACTCCGGATATATCCATCGGTGCTCAGATCCTCCCATCAGTATGAACCCCAACGTCCGATGGCTAATAGTACCAGTTCTATGTTGATTAACAAGTCTTCAGGCGTGTCTGGTGTGCGTCACGTTTTTTGCTATGCCGATCCTAATTCCCAAGTCTGCCATTCTGGCGAGTGATGTGGATTCACTGCAACCAAAGTCCTCTATCCTTCCCATTTCTCTGCGGGCATTGATAACATCAGAATGATCCATAGGTTGATCGTCGGTAGTGATAGCGGATCCAGCCAGCCTGTCAGCTCTTTCATTTCCATCGACGCCTGCGTTTCCCGGAACAAAAATAAAGCTGACTCCAGTGGACTTCTGTAATGATTCAAGCCATTGTCTTCGCACTGAACCTGCCTGACCCCTCCGGATCATACTCATTGAATCACTGAGTATACATACGCGGGTGTATTTTTGTGTTTCAAGCCAGGCAAACGCTTGCGTCACTGCGGGTCTATTCTTGTTTTAACCAAACGTGCCCCTGTGAACTTTTTTTTTAAATGTAATTTTCCCATTGTGCTTCTTCTTCTTACTACTGTGACATTTTTTTTTTTTTTTTCGCATGCGAAGGTCATGTGGATGAAACTTAGTTTTCTTTGCTTTTTGTGGCTGTTTTCCTGTTGTTGCTGCTTGTGGTGTCATTTTTGTTGGTGTTGCTACTGTTGTTGTTGCTTCTTGTGAATGGTGATGTTGATGATTGTGTTATTATTGCTGTCTATTTTTTTTAAAGTTGTTGCTGCTACTATTGCTCACGACAGTAATGTTGTGATTGTTGTCAGGTTGTTGCTGTTGCTAGTGGTATCGTTGCATATTTTCTTGCTGCTGCTGCTGCTGCTGTTGTTTTCCTTGCTCCTGTAGGAGACGATGGTGAAAGTAATGTCGGTACACTAATAGCTACCATGGCTGATGTTACTGTATCGGCTGATGACGGTAATCTGAGCCTAGAAACACATGTTCAGAAAGACCACTGCTGTGCAAATAAGGGGAATTAGATTAGTTATCTATAGCACAATTTTGAGAGCATGCATCTTCTCTGTGGCTACATATGGTTGTGAGTCGTGGACTATCTCTCAGTCCTTAAGAAAGAGAATAGGTGCTTTTGAGCTGAAATGCTATAGAAAGATTCCCAGAATATCTTGGACAAAAAGTAGCAGAAATGTCGACATTTTAAAAGATTTGAACATCAAGGAAGATTAGCTAATAAACAGCATCCTTTCTCGAAAGCTGAAATATTTTGGTCATATCAAGCGCCACGACACATTGAAAAACATTATAGCAGAAGGCATGGTACCAGGAAGGAGGGGCAGGGGCCGACACACGAAGATGGGCACAGGATATAAGTGACTCCTTGAGTATGAAAGTACATAAGGCGGGAGAACTGGCTAGAGACCGAGTTTCTTTCAGGCAGTGATGAGAGCGACGTTCTGCAAAGGACCTGCTACATGATGATGATGATTCTCAGCATGGACTTGGACAAGCATATGTGACAGGAGGTTTTGAACATTCAGCAAACATGTTATCAAACAGCTGCGTTTTCAATCTGTGTTTGTACGTGGAGTAGTCCTATGGTGCTGAACGATGTTAATTTCATGTATTTTGACAGTGTCAATGCTTTAATAAGCGCATGGGGTGTATTTACTTGTTATAACGAATAATGGTATCTAGTTTCATCAGCTTACTTGCTGTTTATGTAAATACACACATTTATATTGGCCTTTACATAATGTTTTCAAATTAAAGCAACAATTATCTTCATATCTCTTGTGTTTGCTTGCATATTGTATACTTAACAATTATTGCTGGATTTTGACAATTTTAGTTAATGTCTTTATAGACTGACTATTTCGATAGAGATGATGATGGTAGTGGTAGTGGCTTGTTGTTGTTGTTGTTACTGATGCTGCTGCTGTTTTTGGTCGTGATGATCGTAGTGGTAGTGGCTTGTTGTTGTTGATGTTGTTGTTACTGATGCTGCTGCTGTTTTTGATCGTGATGATGATAGTGGTAGTGGCTTGTTGTTGTTGTTACTGATGCTGCTGATGCTGCTGCTTTTGTACCACTACTTACTTATGTTTGACAAAGGCTGTCCGGCCGAAATGTTATTTGTGTTGTTTTGTGCATGTTTTTCTGCTTTCCTATTTTGTTAAGCTGTTTAGTCAGATTTCCCTGGAATTCACTGAGAAGGTCACGGGTAGTGACCATACTTTAGATTTTTTCTCCAGGCGATGACAGAGTGGTGGGTAATAAACAGACAGATAGATTAGCTGGATCTACACCACTGGGTTGTGAATGGATACATGACAAAGCAGATGTAGTCAAGGCCCTTTGGGAACAAACAACGGAACCAGTAGAAAAATAAGATTATTACGGCCTGGAGAGAATGAAGCACCTGGGTGTAACCAGTGGGTCTGGCCAGCTCACTAAACTTAGAGGAAAGACAAGACGGACATATAACTCGATGGTGACGGGTACAATTAGTATTGAAACTATGTGCTAGCTGCTGAAGATGAGGACAGAGAGCATATGAGAATGCCCCGAGAGTTGTGATGTCAACTCTTGACTCAACTCAACTGATCATAATGATAGGGTCCGTTTTACGAGAACATAAAAGTGCATGGACATTTACTGCTGGCTCTTCAGGCAGAACAGTCCAAGAAACCAGCGATGCCGTCTCCATGACTACCAGCAGCATGACGATTTAGGTGATACCGGTGAGACAAACTTTAATGTGGCTAGGATCACATGACTATTCCCACGTCTGTAGGCTCAGTGATTCTATGAGCATGATCCGGCAGGTCGAGGCAGGTTGGTTTCGCAGACAGTGGATTAAGTCATTGCAAAACTATCCTGTACGTGCATTTAACTTCATATGTGTCCCATACACGTGTTGTTGACAATCAAAGAGCTGAAAAGCTGGCAGGTTGTGCGTCATTTGTAGATAGCCTGCCCATGGATCACGAATACTTTGTCAACGCCCTTAGAGATATTGGGACGTTCCGAGGATTTTGGAAGCAACGTGTCACATCACCGTTAAGAATACAAGAGCTGGAAGTGAAGATCGGCACCGCCAAACACGAGAGGCACACTGGATGCAATTGGAGTCTTGTCAGTCAGCGTAGGTCTGGCATTATTAACCCTGGGACGCTGATGCATATGTTGAAGGCGGAATATGAGAACCTATGGATGTGCCCGAAGTGTTGTGAAGAAAATCCAACTCATAACTCATGAGACATATTTCAGTGACAGGGAACTAAGAAATTTAGTTAGAAATTATCTATGGGACAGCATAAATGAAAACTCCTATCAAGATGCCATTCTAGTGGATGCAACTATAGATCTCTCTATTAAGGTTAGTTGTGTATCCTTTACAGGACGTTGCAGAACCAACCCCAACAGCACCTGGCTGTTGTGTGGTTATTCTAGACAAATTTACGTTCAGTAGTTTGCCATTGCTTTCTGGGCGGTCGGCTTTCTTGATACCACTGTTGAAACCAACGCAGGGCGCGTGGCCCGCAGCTGGGATCAAACGGCATCCCTGCATTATGAAGCGTTCGCATCGACTTAGCCACAGATCCAACGCAACTCTAGATATTGGCTAAATAAACTACAACTTAGTGCTGATAATTTGCAGGGACCTAAAAATTACATTTTTTATTTTTTAACTAATGCAATTTTCTGTTAATGTTTTTTAATGCATTTTTTTTTTTTTTTTAAGTATATATTTCAAACTTAGAACCTTTTAAAATTATATTATAATATTTTCTTCTTTTTCTGCTTCGATTCTTCTGTCAGAAAACTTATATGAGGAGGCCGGTAACCTATCTTGCTGTCCATATCTTCTCGTGTACCATACAGTATTGTCTTGGAACCGGCCATATTGCGTCTCTGGTATCAGCATACAGCTGACAGTGTTGTAGAACATGCTCAGCATTTTCGGGTGCCACTCTACAGGGACACGTCTTCGTGTTTCCTACACCGAAAAGTGTGAACTTATGTTAATGAAGTCATTTGTGTCCTGTCATTAGTCCGAATATAAAACAATGTCATCTCTAGAGAGGGATGAAGCTAATCTTGAGTAGAAAATTTGGCGTGTGTATCCAGCTACCATTCTTTCTTGGATACTAGATTGTATTATTGTCTTAGTATCTTGGTGGGTTAAGTCAATGTTTGGTTGTACCATGTCACTCCCGCTTCTAGGCAACCTGTCCGCTATTTCATTGCCTTTCAAGCCAGTGTACAAATTATTAGACCACTTCTCTAGATTTTCGAGGAATTTTTGAAGTCTTGTCTGTGCTGCGCCAACATTCTCCTCTGAGCTCAGTAGCGCCAGATCATCGGCGTACATGGCAGCTTCAACTCCATTTCATATGGTGGATTTTATGTTTTTAATATACATGACGAAAAGAACTGGGAGCATAACTCCGCCTTGTGGAACTCCATATTTCAGTGTCACTGATCTGCTCATTGAGCCGTGTATCTTTACTCTTGCAGTTCGATTTTCAAGATATTTCACGATTCAAAAAAGCATGTGATGGGATATTCCACTTTCAAGTAGCTTTTGTTTCAGCCCATTTTTTCCACACTTTGTCGAAGGCCTTTTCCATATCCACTCAGACTGCAATAGTGGGTTTCTTTTTCTGGAAGGCATCTTCAACAAGGACATAATTATACCTGTGTGCATGCTTGAAAATATTTGGCGAGCGGATGAGGGGGTCAAATTGGCTGAGCAGCAATGCCAATGGTTGAATACAGAAGAAGTCGCCTGGGGGTCATAGTTAAAGCTCACCATGTGGGTTCCAGGGCCACGTTGTGGGGGGGGGGAACAAGAATTGACCCACTGCCTACCGAAAAGCATGTCGTAAGAGTCGACTAATTAGGGAGCTTCCTTTGAAGTCGGAGTGCATCTACATGAGAGGCAAGTAACCAACAGTCTGCATTCAGGTGAATCATCTGTAAAACGGATGTACACGCAACACTTAGGTTCTGAAGCAGAACTGCAGTTCAGAAGTTGACGACCAACCAGAATTTTCCGACAGAGTTTACAGCTGGTGAACGCGAAGAAGAAGAATATATAGATAGTAAAAGCGAAGGGACGTCCCTTAGTGCAACAAAGCTGGTATATGATATCGAGACATGTAGTTTGTGTAAGGAAATGAAGGCGGTCACTGCCTCTTTTTGTTGGATTAAAGAATTAGCTGCCACACATGTTAGGACTGTAACTGAATCGCAAAGCATGCTGAGAAAGGTGAAGACATAACTGCTCCGAGCAGAGTGGAACGGATCAAATCAGAGGTCCAGGTTCGTTAGCATCCTTTGGATGTTTTTCCCACGGCGTTCAAGTGTGTTATGAAACAAACAGAGATTGACTGACTGGTTCTGCAGCACTCGGTATTAAACGGATGCATATCAAGCTCAATGTCAAGGCCCTTTAGGAGCGAGTGAAAAGTACCGAGGCAGGATTAGATTATCACGTTCTGAAGAGGGAGTGACCAAGGGATCTTGCCAACACTCAATACTCAGAGAAAAAAACAAGACCAGCATTCATTCAGACTGCTGCTGCTGCTATGGGAGCAGGAACTCTTCGCTGGCTGCTGAAGTTGATGACGCAGCAAATATGGGATTGCCTCTAGTGCTGTGATGTCGGTTCTTGAAACTCAACTCAGCTCAGCTCAATCAACTCCCGTTCCCACTGCTCTCATCCCATCGCCCCAACATCTAATGTCCCTCTATAAACGCACAATCTGTTTAAGTGAACATGTCATTATACAGATACAATGACTAGGTGGCCCCGGGCGGGGTGGAGGGGGGTGTCTGTCCACACCTGTTGGCTGTAATAGACAATTTAAGTCTGATTTCATCTGACCACACGCAGTAAATCCACACACGAAGTAAAGTACTTGCACATTGTCCACCAATCTCTCTGATCATGCTGGCTGTTCTAATCTTGACCCTGCTGGGTCTCCAGTTTGTAACTTACTCAGACCAAGCCATTAGTGTTAGCATTCCTGGTTTTTTCTTTGGCTCTAGTAATTTTAACACAGAAGGTAAGTTATCAACATCATCATCCTTATCATAAACCACTTCTGCTATTAATAAACGGCGTGGGGAGGAATAATTTGCGATCCAGTGCACGCTGGCTGCCACTGGCTATTGTCATGCCGTGAAGGCATGTTGTCGATCCATGTTTTCCGTGGCTGTCCTCTTGCCCTTTAGCTGAACCACTAAGATGTAGTGCTTGTGATGGTATTTGATCTTGCTGTATTCTAACGAGATGGCCAAACCACTTAATCTGCTGTTTCTCGATGAATCTAACACAAGCTGCTGTTCCCACAATTACAGAAGGCAGTTTAGGACAAGTAAAGGTAACATAAAAGAAAATTAATAACCACGGAAATGAGATGTCTGAGAAGGGCTGTAGGAGTGACCATAAGAGATAAGATCGGGAATGAGATCATAAGAGAAAAAGTCGGCACAGAACCATTTCTGGATTACATACAAAGACAGCAAGTGAAATGGTTTGCGAACTTAAAGAGAATGCCTTGTGACACCATACCATACAAAGCATACATGGAAAGAGAAGAAGGACGTAGAGCACGAGGTAGACCAAGAACAAGATGGAAGGATAACATCAGAGACATTCTACAACAGCACGATGTGCCTATGGTCGTGGCGGCCAGAAGAGCTAGAAACAGAACCTTATATCTCCCTCGACACCCACAGCGGTAAAAGAGGAAGTGAAGAAGAAGAAGAAGAAGAAGAAGAAGAAGAAGAAGAAGAAGAAGAAGAAGAAGAAGAAGAAGAGAAGAGGAAGAAGAAGAAGAGGAAGAAGAAGAAGAAGAAGAAGAAGAAGAAGAAGAAGAAGAAGAAGAAGAAGAAGAAGAAGAAGAAGAAAGGTACTGTTTAACATTGATGACACATAGGGCATGTTGTGCTTGCTCTAAGTTGTTAAAGACCATTCAGCACTCAGTTGATGATGTTGTCAACATCACGTCAGCCCTCTTGACATCCCGGCTCGTTTTTTGTTACCCCTTGAGGGCTGGGTTGACCTAGGAGCAAGGGTCAATTTTGAAGGGGGGAAAAAACGCTTTAATGTGGTTTTAAACCCTTAACATTCGGTCGTGTTTTCGGTGTCGTGCCAAAAAAAGTCTGCCAAGAATGTCCCCTCATTGTCTTTCTTTATTTATCTTTTCAAAATATTTCAGTTGTCGCGATATGTTCTAGTTAATTCTCCTGAATTTGTTTCCATAATCCAGGAGGTTGTCCGGGAAACTACCAGCAGGGTGATGTCATTTATCTACGGGGATGCAGAGCAATTCAATGCTATTCAGGTTATACCAGCACCGTAAGGTAATTATTGTCAGGTAGAACTGTGTAGAACTGTGTAGAATTGTGTACATGCCCGTGTGTTACCGGGCCCTCTCGGGGAGCAATGAATAGTAACACTGCACCCTACCAAGCATGTCGTAAGAGGCCACTAAGGGAAGGGTTGGGCTTCGAGGTGGCTACCTTATTATGTAATAAAGATAGCTACAAAATCCGAAGAACCATTTTTAAAAAAAAAAAGACAAACAAAAAGGCAAGAAAACCCCAGCCAATCAAAGATACGGAGGACATCGGAAGAGCTGCAGAAAATAGCGCAACACAGACCGACTTGGCGTGAGTTGCTTTAGGGCCAATGCCGCTTTGGGAGATCGAAGAAGAAGACGGAGAAGAAGAAAAAGAAAAAAAAGAAGAAGAAGAAGAAGAAGAAGAAGAAGAAGAAGAAGAAGAAGAAGAAGGAGAAGAAGAAGAAGAAGAAGAAGAAGAAGAAGAAGAAGAAGAAGAAGAAGAAGAAGAAGAAGAAGAAGAAGAAGAAGAAGAAGAAGAAGAAAAGATAGACGGAGAAAAAGAAGAAGAAAAAAAAAAAAAAAAACCCCAGATTGTTAAAATGTACAAAATGTATAGTTACGAAACGAAACATTTACCAATTTTATATAAGGATATATATTTTTTTTAAAAGTTTTCCCCAAGGCGTCATATAAAAACCCATATCGGGGGGGGGGGGGGGGGGCAGCATTGATTGCCCTGTGTCGGTAATTAGACCCCCAACCCCCCCCCCCCCCCTTTTCCAGGCAGATGCACTCAGTCTTCGAAGGCAACAGCCCGAACAGTCAATAATTAAATAATATGGTTAATAAACAAGTTCACGACTTTCAGTATGGGATACTAAAGAGGAAAATGGCGCTTACAAGGCAATTACGTCAGCATGGACCATGGAACTAGGCTGGTTGATAACGCCTAGTCTCTGATGGTAAAAGTAATTCGTGACCTAGAAGTGAAGCCTGATAAACCACGGCTGTGCTTTCTTCGAGGGCGAGCGAGCACATTTGATTCTGGGTAGGGATGGGGCTGGGAAGGGTAGGGGGTGACTCCAATACGTTCAACCAGCTACTCCTGAGAAAAAGAAGAAAGACATAGCTACTGAAAGGAGCAAAATTTGGGCATTCAAAATCTTTGTAATTTAAGGACTCAGACTGTTGAAATGCGATGTTTTCTTTGGTTTCACAGCTGCAGTACCTCTGATGTTGAATACGACCGTACATCTTGCTATCTCCGCTACAACACGGAGTTAAACTACCCTTACTGCTGCAGGCCAAATGTTGTGTGTGTTGGTGACGAGGGGTTCGACGAGACACAGCTTGCTGGAAATACGGATGGCGGAAGTCTATCTGGCTACCAGAAATAAATAATTAAACAGAAAAACTGACTATGAATATTGTTGGAAATTACTGTTGCTAGAAATGTTTTGGAAGATCTAAGGATATCGTCGCTAGAGCTACAAAATTATAGTTTTGTGCAACAATTTCGATAGGCAGCTAGCAGTTTTGCGGGGACAGACTGAGCCATATAGGATTCTTTTTTCTTTCCTTTGTCAATTTTCTACTTTTTGCCGTAAGGCGTCGCATGTTAACAGATGATCGGTATCCAAGCTATGCCCGCTCAGTTGCCTGGTATGCTCTGATGTTGTGGGAGTCTCAAGGTATGGGATAACCATTGGCAATCGTCTTCTTCTTTTGCGTTCACCGGCAGTAAACTCCAAATGACAACCTTTGGTTGTTGTTCTACTTCTAGATTTTGGTCTTGCTCCAGACCTTGAATTTTGCATGCCCATCAGTATTACAAATCTGATCATTTGTATGCAGACTGTTGGTTCCATGACTAGCAGCCAGGTGTACTCACAACTCGAAGGTTACGCCCCTAATTAGACAACTTTTCCTACATGTGTGTCTGTTAACCTGCGACAAAGCGGAATATGAACAGGAAAACAAATCACATATGGCTCGGTCTTTCTGAAACAAATGAATATAATCAGCACATTCAACAGCGGTTTATTTTCCCGAATACTAAACTAACGTGCTTCACAGATAACAATACATTAACTAACTTGCTTCACAGATAACAATACATTAACTAACGTGCTTCACAGATATAACAATACATTAACTAACGTGCTTCACAGATATAACAATACATTAACTAACGTGCTTCACAGATATAACAATACATTAACTAACGTGCTTCACAGATAACAATACATTAACTAACGTGCTTCACAGATAACAATACATTAACTAACGTGCTTCACAGATATAACAATACATTAACTTACGTGCTTCACAGATAACAATACATTAACTAACGTGCTTCACAGATATAACAATACATTAACTTACGTGCTTCACAGATATAACAATACATTAACTTACGTGCTTCACAGATATAACAATACATTAACTAACGTGCTTCACAGATATAACAATACATTAACTAACGTGCTTCACAGATAACAATACATTAACTAACGTGCTTCACAGATATAAAAATACATTAACTTACGTGCTTCACAGATAACAATACATTAAATAACGTGCTTCACAGATATAACAATACATTAACTTACGTGCTTCACAGATATAACAATACATTAACTTACGTGCTTCACAGATATAACAATACATTAACTAACGTGCTTCACAGATAACAATACATTAACTAACTTGCTTCACAGATAACAATACATTAACTAACGTGCTTCACAGATATAACAATACATTAACTTGCTTCACAGATAACAATACATTAACTTGCTTCACAGATATAACAATACATTAACTTGCTTCACAGATAACAATACATTAACGTGCTTCACAGATATAACAATACATTAACATGCTTCACAGATATAACAATACATTAACTTGCTTCACAGATATAACAATACATTAACTTGCTTCACAGATAACAATACATTAACTTGCTTCACAGATATAACAATACATTAACTTGCTTCACAGATAACAATACATTAACGTGCTTCACATATATAACAATACATTAACTTACTTCACAGATAACAATACATTAACTAAAGTGCTTCACAGATAACAACACATTAACTAACGTGCTTGACAGATAATAATACATAAACAATCAACATCGTGTTCTAACAGACTATAAACTACTCACTCTGGCTAACAAGGCAATGAGATAATGAATGCATACTTTCAGAGAGACCAGTAATAAGACTATTTCCGATGAATCACCTTGATATCTAGACCTAACACAGTCTAACTACTGGTAGAAATTTAGATTTAACAATGCCTAACTATTGAAACATACAACCACCACCATAAAATCTGTGATCCGATCCATCTATCTCCGCTTAGTCCCCCTGAACCCACGTAGCGCTAAAAATCATGAATGGTTTCGCCACACCGATAGGTGGGACGACCTGTCCCTACTGCGACTGGCGAGACCAGTGCGAAGAAAGCTAAAAGTTTTGTCGCGCTACACAAAGCCTTTGATGACCTTCACAAACCTGCCAGATTTATTTTGCAAGTGCAGCCAAATCAAACCATACCGTGAAGCTACTTGCGTCGCTAGCCTGCTACATATATTCTCCTACTAAATTTGTTGCCATCCTGACAACGGTTGGTGTCTACATCCCTCTTCCACTTCTGTTCTACATTCCACCAAGTTACTGGTCATAGCCAACAACAACAAAAACCAGCATCATAATTATACAACCAAAACAAAAATCTTTGCCGTTTACATAGGAGCAAAGAATGGCTAGTCCCAAGGAAACGGGATAATGAACGTATGCGTCCGACAAAGAAATGACATCAAAGATGGCAATAATCATCAAAACAGATTGTAAACATGGGCGTTTTTTTTTTCTAAAAACTATCAAATCAGTAAAATTATTACAAACCCTTCCCATCTATTCTGCTCCCTAATAGAACAATGCAGTTAAACATATACCCAATCATCACTGACACACAACAGACAAAATCGCAAAACAGCAAACACATAATGATCAAGGAACTTCAAGATTCCTGACTAGAGTTTCTCTTCGACGTCCAATAATTCTTCCCAGATCTGCTCACTCAGCTCTTTGTTACTTCAGCCACAGGGATTATATCAGACATATTCCACTATTGTCTCAGCAGAGTGGCTTACGATAGATAGATTTCACCACTGTCTTAGCTGCGAAGTTTTCGTGAGACATATTCCACCACTGATTTAGCCGCTGGGCTTACGAGAGACATATTTCACCATTATCTCAGCCACCTGGCCTACGAGAGACATATTCAATCATTGTCTCAGCCGCATGGCTCACAAGAGACACATTCGGTTATACCTCGGCTCTCGGGGAGCCTGCAATGGACATACCTCGGCCAAAGACCTACAATGGATATGATCGGACACTACCTAGGCTATCTGGAAGCCTACAATGGACTGTTCGGATATATCTCGATGCTCAGGAAGCCTACAATGGACTGATCGGACATCACAGGTCTTTGTCTGTGTATCTATCACAAGACTCCCTAACATGAACAGACCTTAAGTTCCACCTGATACGAAGACAGAATTACAAATAAACTGACTCCAAGTGTAGGTCGAGACATAAACAAGCCAATCCTTCATGAACGACATACACAAACCACTCAGGAGTATAGTAAACATAATTGTTGCGGAACATATAACTACACACGTTTAACTACTTTGGCAGCATTTAGGCCATTTCTAAACAAACTTAAACTACGAATCACTATGACAACCTAAACTGACTAGACTTGACAAACAAAACAGCGCACTGGCCACCTATACTGTTCCGACGATGTCACTTTTACTGAAAGCAGAGCATAAAGGAGGATCTTTTCCAGTGGAAGGGAAAGACACAATGAAGGTTAAGATAAATATACTCCTTGGACCTATCTCTATTCCCAGCCTATATAAGCCCGAACATAGAATGTCGTGGTGTGTGGAAGTCAAAACCCACACCCAAGCTGCTTTAGTAAGAAGGAAAAAAAAAATCGTTAGGCTAAGACCTATTGTGTCCTAGCCCTGACAGGATGCTTCTTATGAACTCTAATTAACAGTTAAAGTGAAACTAGGCACACTTACTACAAGTCATACTCCGAATCAAACAAATGAATGCAACCATCATATTCAACAGTTGTTTACTTTCATGAACACAAAAATAACCTGTTTCACAGATAACAATACATCAACAAATCACATCACATTCAACAGTTGTTTACTTTCCTGGACACAAAAATAACGTGTTTCACAGATAACAATACATTAACAGTCACATCATATTCAACAGCTTTTTACTTTCCTCAACACAAAACTAGCGTGCTTCACAAATAGCATTAACAATCAACATCGTAGTCTAACAGGCCATGTTCTAATCACTCTGGCTAACAAGGAAATGTAATAACTAACCCATAATGTTCAGAGCAAGAAACTACATCATTGGTGGCAAAATTCGTCCAAACATCTTGTAAACATGAGCGTTGTTTTTTCCTTCTAAAATACCATCAGTTCGATAAATAACTTCCAGCGACCTGCAATCAAACTATCTCTAAGCCATGATACACATTAATATCTAGATCTAACAGTCTAACAAGAAATTTAGATCTAACACCGTCTAATTATTTAAATGTACCACCACAATAAAATCAGTGAGCCAGTCAATCTATCTCCGCTATCCCTTGAACCCACCCAGGGCTAAAAACTGTGAATGATTACGTCACACAAATAGGGCAACTGGCGAGACCAAGGAGCAGAAAGCTAAGAGAACTTTTTTTGCACTGCAAAGGCCTTTCATAACATTCACGAATCTGCAAGATTTATTTCTCAAGTGCAGCCAAACCAAACTATTAACAGGCTACTTGTTTCGCCAGCCTGCAACACTATAAACCTCAATAAGGGAAATAGTACTTTACATATTTATGTTATAATTCTTCCTCAACGTAACTATCCCGCGCAGAGGCAGTTTTATACTATTCCTCTTCTTTTTTTTTTTTTTATTTATTAGTTGGTAAAGACTCTGGTCGAAATGTAAGGTTATCTGTGCACGTTTCTCCCCCTCTCCCCCCAACCCCTCTCCTCTACCGTTAGGCTTCAAATTCATATCTCGATTCATCTGGGTAAAGATTCGACATCACAGCATTCAAGACAATACCCATACTAGACCCTGTCTGCCTCCTCAACAGCCAGCGAAGAGTTTCCATTCTGATAGTACCCGTTGTCATCTGGTTAACTGCTCGTCTTGCCTCCTCCCACCGAACCTTGTGTAGAATGGCGCCCAGAGCTTAGAGACACGGCCCCGCTGCAACATTTTTTCCAGGTGAGGGTCTTCAGTATCTTCCATTTTTTGTGTGACCTCGCGCCAGAGGCGAAAGTTCACCTCTGGCTTGTGCAGTTGCAGCTGCAGTGCATCCACAAGCGGGGCCAATCCAGCCAACCTATCCGTCTGCTCATTCCCAAACACATCTGAATGCCTGGGGAAAATATCCATGTGGCTTCCACTACCTGCGACCTCTGGATTTAAGTTTACATTTTGTTTTTAGTGAAATAATTTCTTACTGGTTAAATAGTTGTTGTCTGATTGCGTGTGTTTAAATCGTCAATAATTAATTTAACAATAAACTAATCTCATAAACCTCTTTTACCTACATTGAAAATGCGAAACTGCAAAGGTATGGACATGTACTAAGATCTAACGGCTTCTCAAAAACAATACTGCAGGGTCCAGTAGAGGGAAAGAGGAGAAGAGGCAGACCAAGAAAGACCTGGTTACAGAGCCTGACTGACTTGACAGGCCTCAGGCATGCAACCATAAAGTCCATCGCAACTGACAACTAGCAGCATGACGGTGGAGATGGTGTCAGTAACGCAAGAGTTCGCCTGGCTCAAAACACAAAACTACACCCACGTATGTATACTCAGTGATTCAATGAGGGTTCAGGCAGGTACGGTGCGAAGACAATGGCTCGAATCATTACAGAAGTCCATTGTGCATGGAGTCACCTTTATTTTTGTTCCGGGATACGCAGGCGTCGATGGAAATGAAAGAGCTGATATGTTGGCTGGATTCGCTATCACTACTGACGGTCAGCCTATGGATCATGCTGATAATATTAATGCCCTCAGAGAAATGGGAAGGATAGAGGACTTCGGGGGCAGTGAATCCACATCACTCGCCAGAATGGCAGATTTGCGAATTAGGATCACCATAGCAAAAAAGAGACGCACACCAGACACACCAGAAGACTTGTTAATCAACATAGAACTGGTACTATTAGCCATCGGACGTTGGGGTTCATACTGCGGAGAGGATCTGAGCACCTATGGACATGTCCGGAGTGCAATTATGATAACCCAACTAACTAACTAACTAACTAACTAACTAACTAACTAACTAACTAACTAACTAACTAACTAACTAACTAACTAACTAACTAACTAACTAACTAACACCAAAGGTTGAGAGAGCTGATCAGAAAGTCAAAAGCAGCTGGTGACCCTGGCATAGTGCTCATTCCCTGTGCTCACTGTCCAAGAACTTTTCGGGCCTGCATCGGCCTCATCAGTCATCTTCGTACTCATACTTGATGAAAAAGAGTGGGCATCATAATCTTGATGGACAACACACACACGATAGGAGTCCACTTGATGGGAGTCTATTTCCTTCAAAGACAGTGTGCAGATTGTGTACATGTGGAAGTGAGGGAGGGGTGCCATGTGGAGTTTAGGGTGATAAAGGAGTGATGAATAAATGAGAGGGAGACGGTGGAAGGATGTGGGAGTGGGGAGAAGGTGAGGGAGTGGGAAAGTTACGGGATCAGGGAGAGTGATAATGGAGGGGGAAGGGGCAAGTGGATTCATGAAAGAGGGGCGGGGATAAAGGAGGCAAGGAACCAACAGCCTGCATACAATTATGTCAGATCTGAAAAATGGATATGCGCACAACGTTCGAGTTCTGGGCCAAGAGGTGGATAAAACCTAAACTTTCCGCTAGAGTTTACAGCTGTTGAAAAAGAAAAAGTTTGTTGTCTTAACTATCACTTTAGTTCTTTTCTTTCCGCTGGAGTTTACAGTTGTCGAAAGTGAAAAAGAAGAAGTTTGTTGTCTTAACTATCACTTTAGTTCTATCCTGTCCGCATCTCCTTCAACACCGATGTAAAAAACATACACCGGTGCCCAAGAGAACATCAACAGAAGACCTCCTATCTGACTGACTGACTTTCGAATCCACTAGGACCTCACACTGACCGATAAACACCCGGTGACACAAAGTTCTACTATGCCGATGAGGATCACCCTTGGAGAGGTTTCGGAGATCTAGTTCAACCGTCAGGTTATATTACGGCCCCAGCAACAGCCATGGTGGGGCTTCAAAATAACGAAAAATTGCATCCCACATCAGTAATGACGAATAGGATATATTGTCTATCGCTACTTCTATCTTCGGTATCTATAAATACTAGTCTGTGCAGTATAGTTTGTTTATCAGGCTATCTTTAAAAGTGTAATTCATTTCATATGCTGTAGTTAATGCATGTATTGTTAGGCTGACAGAGATCGAAGAGAAAGATATATGCATGAATATTCTTAAACAGTTGTGTTGTTGTTGTGTTGCTTGTAATCGTGATGGTAATTATTTTTTGCTATTATTCATATTTATCTGTTATTGTTGCCCTTGCAGGGACTGGAGATGGTGTTGATAGTAATGTTGTTGTTATAGTAATATATTCTGCTGCTGCGTTAATTTTTTTATAACTTTATCTTTTTCGTATTCACTGGTTGTAAACTCTGATGGAAGGTTCAGGTAGTTCTTCTACTACTGCTCTTCAGTCTTGTTCCAGAACCTCACTTTTGGGTGCACACCTGTTTTATAAATCTGGCTTATCGTTAATTCGTTGCCTCTCATGCAGATGAAAGAAGTCGATAATTAGTTAACTCTTACAATGTGATAGTTGGTGAGGCAGCGGGTATATTTCTCTCCCCCCCCCCCCCCCCCCCTAGCTCTGGAACCCACACAGGAAGCATTTTTAATTTCATGTTTCTTTTGTTTTTATTCTTCTTACTACTGGTAACAGTGTTTTCGTCGTGTGTGATGATGATTAAATTTGTTTTGGTTACTTTTTGTTGGTTCTTTCCTGTTGTTGCTGCTTTATGTGGTGACCGTGCTATTGGCTGTTGCTACTATTGCTGTTGTTTCTTGTGATGGTGACGATGATGGTGATTATTGTGTAATTATTGCAGTTTTCCTGCAGTTGTGGCTGCTGCTACTACTGCTCATGGTGTAGTCTGTTGCTATTGCTACTGATGTTTTCCTGCTGCTGTTGCTAGTGTGGTTGGTGCTTGTTTTCCTACTGCTGTTGTTGTCATTGTTCCCGCAGGAGATGATGGTCACAGTAAGGTCGGTACTGCAGTATCTACCTTGGCTGCAGTTACTGCATCGACTGATGACGCTCAGAAAAGACACTACTGTGCCGATTAGGGGACTTAGATTATTCATTCCCGTGTGGGTTCCGGGGCCCTAATATTTTTATTCAGATCTGTCAAACGGATGCACACTGAACACTCAAGTTCTGGAACAGAACTGCAGTCCAGAAGTGGACGAACAACCAGAACTTTCCGAGTTTACATCTGGTAAAACCCGAAGAAGAAGAAGATTAGATATTCCCAGCATGGACTTTGACAAACATATGTGATAAGAGGTTTTCAATATTTGGTAAACATGTTATCAAAAAGCTGCATTTTCACCCCGTGTTTGTACGTGGACTGGTCATCTACAACGTTAAGAACATGTGAACTATGTTAATTTGACGTATTTGGACAGTGTGTATGCTGAATAACGGTGTCCAGTTTTACAAAGGTTCTTTCTGTTTATGTAAATGCACACATTTATATTCGCCGTGAATTTATGTTTTCATATTAAAGCAACAGTTATCTTCCTATCTCTTGTGTTGCTTGTTTGCGTGTGTATTGTTTTGTATACTCAACCATTAGTGCCGCATTTTGGCAGTTTTAGTTAATCTCCTTAGGGACTGACAGTTTCCTTGGAGATGATGGTGGTGGTGGCTTGTTGTTGATGATGCTGCTGCTGGTGAGGAAGATATTTGTCATCTTAATGTTACAGTAATTATTTTTTTTTTTAAATAACAAATACTTGAATCCTTTATAAATGACGTCGAAATTCAGCTGTGTTGTGAACTTTGCAGACAGACAGACATGCTTCTGGCTGTGCCGTTGCCCTGGGGTTAAAAAAAAAACGCATTCGCTTTTGAGTGTGGTTCAATTTGTACTTTAGAATTTTTTTTTAAGTATCCAGAAACCATGAGTTGTTAACCCTTTGGCTCGGTACTATGGATATTGCAACCCTTCGGCCTTGATTCCATGATAGGTACCGTAAATCTGGGAGAATATGGCTTTTCTGCCTATGCCCGGGCATGAATCCGGACCACAAGGAGTTCGTCACCCGGTCACAGCGAAGTTAGCTTTAACTAACTACACTAGCGAGCCGGGCGTACTTCAGTTATAAAAGATTCACTTATTTGCTTTGTTTATGTAATTGTCTCAGAGTCTTCCCCATATATCTATATCGTCGCTGTCTTATTACAGTCGATACAGAGATTTCTCCATACATTTCCCTGATCTCTTGACTTTTTAAAAAAATTCCTCTATTTTCATTGTCACGATTTTTCAAAGACATCCATTTTCAAACGCATTTCACTTACATTTCACGTAAGTGCTTGCTCTCAAACTTTGGCTGGCATGTGTTGGAAAGTTAATGTTCTTATCTACTTGCTGACTGTTTAGGGTCATCGATGTTTTATTCAGAAGAAATAAATAAGTACAGTGACCTCGGTAGGGAGCTAGGAGTACCGGCAACAAGTGAAACTGGCTTCAAGGCAATAGTTCAACTAACTTTGTACAGCGACTTATTCGAAATGATAGCAGTTCTGCTTCTTATCCTACTCTCTTTCATTCTTCGACTCTTTTCCTAATCTCTTCCTCTTGTTTGCTTTTTTCCCCAAACGTTCTTTAATTCCTCGTCACCTCTTTTTTGACTCTACTCTTTGCTTCTTCTCCTCTTCTGCTGTGTTTTTTCACCTTTCTCCTAGGCATCCTCTTCCTGTCTGCTTCTTTTACATAATTCTCTAAAAGCGTACGGTCTGTTTAAATGAACATGTCACTATACAGTTACATTGGCTAGGTGTTTGGCCCGGGGGGTTGGGGGAGCGAGAGGGGGGGGGGGGGACTGTCCCCAGCTGTTGGCTTTAGTAGACTATTTAAGTCAGCACCGTCCGATTTCATCTGACCACATGCGGGAAATCTACACAAGAAGCGAACATTGCTAACTGATCTCTTTGACCATGCTGGCCGTTCTAATCTCGACCCTGCTGGGTCTCCAGCTTGTAACTTACTCAGACCAAGAAAGCCCTTACACCTATAAAAATGGTTATGTTTATTTTTACCAATGGGGTAAGTAATGTCAATTCAGTGCACCGTTTCACACTGATGACATGTTAGGCATATTGTGCTAGACCTACGTTGTTAAAGACCATTCGGCACTCAGTTGGTGATGTTGTAGGCTTCATGTCAGCCGCCTTGACTTTCCGGGTAGTTTTCTGTTACCCATTAAATGGTGGGTTGACCTGGGAGCAAGTGCAACTTTAAAGAAGAAAAAACCCACCTTGATTTGGATTTGAGCGCATAATAATTGGGCCGGGCAGGTGAGCATCTAACCATTTGCCAGTTGAGGGGTAATGTGGTCCTTATCAAGTAGTCCGCCTTTACTTCCCAGTAATTTCCTATTGTTCATTTTAGGCAGAGTCAACCTGGAAGCTAATTTCAATCTTTAAAACCCCTTTCGATACACATTTAGCTCTAGGATAGCGAGTCATGGTTAAAATTCTTTAGAATACTATCAGTGGTGGCTTGAATTAGGTTGCAGACGTGAGGAAAATTACGGCAACTGTGCTGTGTATAAGGGGATACCCGGAACCGCGCCTTATGCACCATTCATGCGACAGGTCCTTTCAGCTAAGAACGTGACGAGAACGTATATTTAAAAAAAAACTGTAAACATCATGAGTAAAATCCACGGACCGAGTCTGCTACTAAATTGCAAATACTGGTTCTAATGTCCAGATCGAGAGTCAAACTAACTGGTATATCTTATTTGACGATTCAACAGATTTACATTGGGCACAGTCAGTTTAGAAATAGTATCGGCGTTTTCTTTGAAGTCAGAGTGCATCTGTCTCGAAGGGAACGAGACATCAGTTTGCATACAAATAAGCCAGATCTGTGAAAAATGACGTAAACACATAACTCTAGTTCTGGAACATTACAAAATTTAAGATATAGACGAACGGCTATAACTGTACAACTGGTGACACCAAAAAAAAAAAACTTTTATCACTTTTATCCAGAAGTTGGGACTGGAGCAGCATGATGTGGACAAAAGCAGCATGATGTGGACTAGAGCAGCATGATTTGGACTGGAGTAGCATGATGTGGACTGGAGTATCATGATGTGGACTGGAGTAGCATGATGTGGACTGGAATAGCATGATGTGGACTGGAGTATCATGATGTAGACTGGAATAGCATGATGTGGACTGGAGTATCATGATGTAGACTGGAGTATCATGATGTGGACTGGAATAGCATGATGTCGACTGGAGTATCATGATGTAGACTGGAGTAGCATGATGTAGACTGGAGTATCATGATGTGGACTGGAGCATATGATTCATTAAGATCGGGCTGAGCCTCAACGCCACCCCCCCTCCCATTTCCACACAGCTCCCGAACAATCAAATACCCTAGATTCAATCCAAATCCCCCCCCCTCCCCCCCCCCCCCCCACAACTTTTTGTTATGTTCCTTTGGTGGCGGGCCTCCTGCTTGTGTCAGTTCGTCAAACTGCTAATTTCTGTGTCGTTCCAAAAAGTCTTTCAAGAATGTCCGCTCGTTGTCTTTCTTTATTTATCTTTCCAAATTATTTTCACTTAGTGACGCGATATGTTCCAGTTATTTCCCCTAAATTTGTTTCAATAATTCAGGAAGTTGTCCTGGAAAGAAGCCGGGTGATGCCTATTACAAGCCTTATTGCAAACAAGTTGAATGCCATGAAGGTTACACCTACACCAAAAGGTAATTATTGTAAGGTAGAACTGTGTACACGCCAGTGTGTTACCGGGGCCGTCACATGAAGCAAAGAACAGTAACACTGCACTCTACCAGGCACGTCGTAAAAGGCGACTAACGGTATGGTTGGGCATCGAGTTGGCTACCCAATCCTGAAAAAAAAATGACAGCAACTAAAACCAACCAACCATTGAAAAGTTAAAAAGAGAAACAAGAAAACCTCAGCCAATCCAGGTTAACAAGATAGGGAAAAGATGCTAATAGTTGCATGCAGTAGCAAAATATAAAGCGACTTGGCCTGAGTTAACTGAGGGTCTATACCCGATTAACAGATAGAAGAAGAAGAAGAAGAAGAAGAAGAAGAAGAAGAAGAAGAAGAAGAAGAAGAAGAAGAAGAAGAAGAAGAAGAAGAAGAAAAAGAAGAAAAAGAAGAAGAGGATGATGAAAAAGGAGAAGAAGAAGGGAGGAGGAGGAAGAAGAATAGAAAGAAAAGAAAAAGAAGAAGAAGAAGAAGAAGAAGAAGAAGAAGAAGAAGAAGAAGAAGAAGAAGAAGAAGAAGAAGAAGAAGAAGAAGAAGAAGAAGAAGAAGAAAAACAAGTAGGAAAAAAAAAGAAGAAAAAGAAAAAAAAGAAAAAAAGAAGAAGAAGAAGAAGATGTTGATGATGATGTTAATAATGATGATGATGATGTACTGTGTAAATCTCTTGTTTGAGAATGGAGGTTGAGACAGTCGCTGGATCTTTCTGCTGGCTGGACAACCAGCTGGACACATATGTGATTTAGTAGTTTCCCAAATCATGTTGAGACAATCCTCATAAACAGTCAATAATAAAATTATATTGTTTATAAAAAAAATAAAAAGGGGTAACGACGTCTAGTTAAGGATACTAAAAAGGACCGTGGAGCTCACAGGGCGTCTGCGTCAAGATGGACTATGGAACTAGAATGCTGGATAACGCCTAGTCTTTGACAGTAATACTAAAACGTGATAAACCACGGATATGCCATCTTTGTGGGCAAGCGAGCGAATTTGATTGGGGAGTGGTGGTGGGGGGGGGGGAGGATTGTCGAGGGTGCTCCGCTAAGTTCAACCAGCTTTCCCCGAGAAAAAGAAGCCCCTAGCTACTGAAAGGAACATAATTTAGTCATTCAATATCTTTATTATTTAATGATAGAACTTGTTCAGATTGACAGCATAGTTTGATTTTTCTCCACAGCTGCGGTCCAACGAATCCTTTCGGCACAGACTGCTATGCCCGGTACAACTTTTCGCTAAACTTCCCTGGCTGCTGCAAACCAATTGTCTTTTGTCCTGGTGACAAGGGATATGACAGAACACAGCTTGATTAGAATAGAGGTGTCAGCATTCTATTTGATGGCAAGAAATGAATAATTAAACACGGAAAGTGACTGAATATTTTTTGGAAATTAGTATTGATGAAATTTTTATGAAAATCTAAGATATCGGAGCAGTTCTAGCTTTGTGCTAGGCTCTCGACAGGCGGACAGACTGGTTGGTTCTGCACAGCTTGGTGGAACACTGATGCATGATAAGGCAGACGTGGTTAGTGCCTTGTGGGAGAGCGTGTACAATGCAGGGGAGCAGATGGATCACCACAGTCTGGTGAGATTGATGCAGAAAAAGGGGGGGGGGGGGTGACGAGAGGTTCTGGCAGATACTCGAGACTCAGAGGAAAGGCAAGACGGACGTTTAATCAGAAAGCTACTGGCACCATTAGTATCGGAACTCTTCGCTGGCTGATGAAGATGGCGATGGAGCGCTTATGGGAATGCCCCGAGTGCTGTGATGTCGGTTCTTCAATCGAATCAAATCAAATCGAATCGAATCGAATCTTGACAGACAGCTAGTAGTTTTTCGGAGATAGACAGAGCGTTATTGACTTTTTTTTCCCTTGCTTTCATTTTCTACTTTTTGTTGTTAGCCGTCGCAGGATAACAGATGATTGGTATCCACGCTAGAGCACGCTCGGCTGTCCGATATGCTCTGATGTTGTAGGGGTCCTAAGGTATGGGATAACCAGTAGCAGTGGTCTTTTTGCTTTCACTGGCTATAAACTCTGACAGACAACTTCTGGTTGTTTATCCACTTCTGCACTTTTTGTCTTGTTAAATAACTTAAATTTCGCGTGCCCACCCGTTTTACAGATCTGATTATTTGAATGCAGACGGTTGGTTCTTTGTCTCGCAGCCAGGGGTTCTCCGACTTTGAAGGATGTGCCCTAAACTAAACGACTTTTTCTACATGCGTGTCTCTGCTAACCTGCGACGCCTAACGGCACAAAAGCAGAATATGAACAAAGACAACAAAGGAATCCCATAGGGTTGGGTCTTTCTTCGCAGAACTGCTAGCTACATGTCGAAAACGTTGCACAGAGCTAGAATTCTGGAGCTTCGACGATCCTCTTGGATCCCCATCTATTCTTTCCCCCTCCACCCACGTGGGGACCTGAGAAACTATTTGGTGATCAAATGGTAATGAACCCCCCCCCCCCCCCCCCCCCCCCCCCCACCTCCCCGGTCAATCTTTAATTTTGTTACTAATAAGCTAAACAAGCGAAATACTACTCTTCATATTTATGACTAGCCGTACCCGGCCACGCGTTTCTGTGGCCCAGAATAGTCAAATGGAGAGGAAAGAAAAAAGCGCTCAGCTAACAGTGTCTGTCAAATCCCCCTTCTCCTCCCCCCCCCCCACTGTAAAATAATATTGTAAGCTCTCTCAGCTAACTGTATCTGGCATAACCCCCATCCCCCTCTCCTCCAATCATATCTCCCTCTCCATAGGATTGAAACATCATCACCTGGCGAAATTATTAAAATAGAAATAGTTAAGAAATGAGAACATTAAAATTATATTGTAAGCTCTCTCAGCTAACTGTGTCTAGCATAAAACCCCCCCCCCCCCCCCCCCCGCTCCCCTATCACATCTCCCTCTCCGAAGGATTCAAAAATCATCCATGGTGAAAGTATTAAAATAGAAATAGTTTAGAAATGAGAACTTAAAAATATTATTTTAAGCTCTCTCAGCTAACTGTGTCTAGCATACCCCTCCCCCCTCCCCACTCCCTTTCCACCAATTATATCTCACTCTCCGAATGATTGAAATTCATCACCTGACGAAATTATTAAAATAGAAATAGTTAAGAAATGAGAACTTTAAAATAATATTTTAATCTCTCTCAGCTAATTGTGTCTGTCATAACCAACCTCCCCCCCCCAACCCACCCCCACCCCCACCCCCCACCCCCCACCCCCCACCGAGAATCGAATCATCCTCTCCGAAGTATGGGAAAGTCATCGCCTGACGAAATGTTGTTGTTAAATTGAGCTTGGCATCCGTGTCCCCCTAGACTAAAATGGGTAGCATTAATTTGTACTGATAAGTAAATGTGGTCAGCGTAACAGCCACCACATCACCCATCCAGTACCAGTACTACTGCAACCACTACCACCACCACCATCACAACAACAACAACAACAACAACAACAACAACAAATGTCACTACAGACTGTGTAGGTTGGTGTAGAAAAGAGGAGTTAGCGCCGCATGCTGTCGCTACGGACTATTTAGTTTAATTTTGCCACCCGACATTGAAAAAATAGCTTCATCACGTAACCAGTGATGGAACCCACAGTAAAAATTATACTCACGAATAGCGGAGAAAAATACCCGCACCCGTCATCTCTCCCTCTCCGAAGGAACGATTTCTAACTAACCCTGGCATCCGTGTCCACCCAAACTTAACTGGACTGTTAGTCGTCTTAGTTAACAGTTTATGTCATCGCCGAATAGTTTTTCATCGAGCAGCGTCGCAGGGAGGCTAATTGGGACCTAAATGAAATCGGATGTCTTTGGGCGAAAGGCGCAGATATCGCAGCCTAGATGTAAACTACAACACAACATGGCAACCACCCTTTTAAAGGAAAAAAGAACAATTATCACCCAGCGGGGAATTGAACATCGGTCACCCGCGTGAAGTATGAATACTTACAACTATACTACTGAAAACTGAAGAGTCTAGGTCAGATATCTCAGCCTAGCTGTAAACCACAACACAACGTGCCAACGGTCCTCTCGAGGGGGAACGAAGACTACCCTTGACATGACCATTGAGCATCACGTCGCCGCTGTCGCGGGCCAGCTGTAAACCCCAAAACCGAAAAAAAGGAGTAGATATCGCAGCCTAGCCACAAACCACAACACAACGTGCCAGCCGCCCAGTTAAGGGCTAATAAAAATATGATATCACCTAGCGGTGAATCGAACGCGGGTCACCTGCATGATAAGCAGAATAGTTACGCTACCAAATACTCCAGCAGATAGTGGAAATGAAATTATATAGTGATGCATAGTTCAATAAGAGCTCAGCAGTCAAAACAAATAATGATTTGACCGTTGCTGGAGCTACGTCGTTCGTGGTTTGTGCAATTTTCTGACAAGAAATCACGCTTTGAGTCAAAGGCAACGATGTGTGAAAATTTGAAAGCAATCAGTTCAGTAGTTTCCGAGTTTATAGTTAACAAACTCGGAAAATTAGCATTTTTATTAATATATAAAAAGATATATTCTTCCTCCACGTAACTCTCCAGCGCAAAGGCAGGTTTATACTATTCCTCTTCTTTTTATTTTATTCGTCGGTAAAGAACACCCCCACCCCCCACCCCCTCGCTCCTCTCCTCCAACGCCCTTTTCCAACTGTTGTGCTTCAAATTCATATCTGGATTCATCTGGGTGAAGATTCGAAATCACAGCATTCATGACAAGACCCTATTAGCCCCGTCTCCTTCCTCAACAGCCTGCAAACAGTATCCGTTCAGACGGTACCCGCTATCCCCTGGTGCACTACTCGTCTTGTCTTCCACCCGTGTGTCGAGTGGCTGCTCCCAGAGCTTAGAGGCACTCCCCCCGCTGCAACATTTTCTCCAGGTGCGCGTTTGTGGTATCTTCTATTTTAATTGTGACCTCGCCCCACAGCTGAGAGGTCACCTCTGCCTCGTGCAGCTTTAGTCCCCTTCCCCCTCCCCCCCCCCCCCCGCCCCCTCCAAGTAGGGTTTGTCCAGCCAACCTATCCGACCGCTTGTTCCAAAACATGCCCTAAGCCTGGTGAAAATATCCATGCGATTCTCACCCACTGCGAGCCCTGAATTCAAATTCACAATTTGGATTAGTGAATTAATTTCATGCTGGTTAAATGTCCAGCTCTGTAAGGGCCCGAACCCAAGATCTTCGGACCTGGGGGCGAGCGTCTTGCCGCCACACAACGGTGACCAATCCCCCCCCCCCCCATAATGTTCAGTACAGCCTGATATAACGAAGGAAAGTCTCCCAGTTGGTAGTGGATCTAGATAAGTTGTAGTGGTAGAGAGAGAGAGAGAGAGAGAGAGAGAGAGAGAGAGAGAGAGAGAGAGAGAGGGAGGGGAAGAGAGAACGACCAATAACAGTAATGTGAGAACATTGATCAGCAAAAACCAACAGCCAAGTCTTGGGTAAAGTCAGAGGCGTGTATGTTCTTCAGTGAGCGGGCGACAGGCATTTCAGGCATCAACAGGAAATCACGTAAGCTGCTTAGACAGAACTGGGTACAACTGCAGGAGCGAGAAACTCATAGAACGTAAGAACGATTATTTAGTCGACAAGAACTCATCATGTTGACTGTGTATTGTAGAACCACAACGAACGACATCCTAATGTGTGCGAAATGGCAAAATCGACTCTCTATCTTCCACACCCCCCCCCCCCTCACTTTTCTACCCTCTCTCTCTCTCTCTATCTCTCTATCTCTCTATCTATCTATCTATCTATCTATCTATCTATCTATCTATCTATCTATCTATCTATCTATCTATCTATCTATCTATCTATCTATCTATCTATCTATCTATCTATCTATCTATCTATATATCTATCTATGTCTCTCGTTCTCATTCTCTCTTTCGGGGGGCCGCGTTAGCGTAGTCGATAAGAGGCTCGCTTTCAAATTCAGCTGCGACTCTACCCTCTCTATCTATCTATCTATCTATCTATCTATCTATCTATCTATCTATCTATCTATCTATCTATCTATCTATCTATCTATCTATCTATCTATCTATCTATCTATCTATCTATCTATCTATCTATCTATCTATCTCTTTCTCATTCGGGGGGCCGCGTTAGTCGATAAGAGGCTCGCTTTCAAATCCAGCTGCGACTCGCTGCAGACCACGGTCGGTGTTTGAAACCGAGCGGCTTCCAGGGTTCACCCAGCCTCTAGGAAGTGGGTACCAGAGTGATAATCTGGGGTAAATGGGGGAGCGTCGCTATAGCTACAGAGTTACGTGCGGAAGACGACACAGGCGGACAATTCTTATCAGCTGTCCGTACTGGTGGCAGAGCACTTATGGTTTATAACCGTGTGCGATGATGCTGGTTCACATCTCCCGATTTTACCTTCACCTTTCTCTCTCTCTCTCTCTCTCTCTCTCTCTCTCTCTCTCTCTCTCTCTCTCTCTCTCTTGCTCTCTCTCTCCGTCTCTTTCGCTCCTATTGCAACTTTCGCCGATTGTGAATTTTAGGGGAAAGGGCCTGATTAGTTGTCCGTGTCTAGATCTTGTTCAAGTAATCACCCTTTACAATCGATTGCATACTCACATAATCATTAAGGTCAGGGTAACGTTTCAATAGGAAGATATTTATGCTGACCTTAATCAACATTTATTTGACCCCGAAAGAAACACAAACAGGATAGAGTGTTATCTTATCCTGCGGTGGTCACCTCGTCTTTACTCTTCACTGTCTTCTTGTCTGGTGAACCGAACAGGCAGATAGATCGGCTGGTTCTGCACCACTTGGTGGTGAGTTGACGCATGACTAGCTAGATGTTAAAAGTGTACTTTGGGAGCGAGTGCACAGTGTGGCATGAGGAGAATGGTGTTACGCTTGCTGCTGAAGATGAGGACACAGCGCTTATGGGAATGTCCCCAGTGCTGTTATCTGATTCTTAATGCAATAGGGTCTTATCTTGTCCTTCTAGCTATTTTCAAGTCACCACAAGTCTATGCTTATGCTTTTTGTCTACTGTCATTGTATGTATACTTCTTCTTCACTTCCTCTTTTACCACTACGGGTGTCTAGTGAAAGATAAGGTCCTGCTTCGTGCTCTTCTGGCTGCTTCGACCATAGACACATCGTGGTGTTGTAGAGTTTCTCTGATGTTATCTTCCCATCTTGTTCTTGTCAAACCTCTTGCTCCACGCCCCTCTCCTCTTTTTATATAAAGCCTTGTATGCTATGGTGTCAGAAGGCATTCTCTCCAAGTGGGCAAACCATTTGATTTGCTGTCTTTGTATGTAATTTAGAATTGGTTCATTACCGACTTTATCTCGTATGACCTCATTCCTGATATTATCTCTTCTGGTCACTCGTACAGTCTTTCTTAGACACCTCATTTCCATGGTTACTAATTATCTTTTATGTTTTGTTGTGAGTGGGCACGTCTGGCACTGGTAGCATAGGGTGGAAATGAACAGGCTTTGTATGTGATGTCTCTTTGTGCTGATTGGAATTGCCTTATGCTGTAAGAGGAGGGCTAGCTGTCCCGATGCTTGGCCTGCTTTACTGTATCGAATATCAACTTCTTCAGTGAATGTTGTTCCAAGATATTTAAACTCAGATGAAAGAAGATGAAAAACGAAAGAAAAAAGATAAAAGTGGAAAAAAGAGAGAAGAAAGAGCAAAGAAGAAAGAAGAAGAAGATGAAAGTAGAAAGAAAAAAAGAGGAAAGAAGAAGAAATATAATAATATATTGTATGCATTGTACTTCTAAGGACATCCTTAATGGTGAATTAAAGACAGGAAGAAGATGTCAAGGCCGACCTCTACTACGTTTTAAAGATGTGTGCAAGTGGGACATGAATGACACAGGTACTGAGGTAGACTCATGAGAACAAAATGCCATGGACCGTGTTGTGTGGAAAGGGCATATCAGGAAGGGAATGAGACTGAAGGAAGAAATGATTGCAGAAAGGATGAGAGCTGTGCGTCTGGAAAAAAAAACGGATTAAACACAAATGTTGACAACAATGGTCCTAAAATCCCATGTTATCATTGTGGAAGACTTTTCTTGACACGGGCGGGTCTTGCTGGTCACACTCGCCACCGCCATGGGCTGCGAGTCTCATGCCTCCTCATAGTGCAATATAACACTATCGTCTGGAAAGACGGAAAGGGGCCAATGAATTGTCCTTCTTATATCCTAACTGCTATGTTATTCAACAAATCATCGTCACTCGGTCAATAGGTTCTCAGAACCTCTCAGTAAATCACGCAGCGTGTAGGGGCAGACAACTCCAGTTCTGTGGTGGTTTAACATTTCCTGGCTGATTTGTGAATAAATGTAAAAAAAAAAAAAAAAAAAGTAAAGGACCCTTCTCCTTGCCTTTAGGCATATAGGGCTAGACCTATATTTTATAGAGCAACGGCACAAGATGGGTGATGTGGTCAGCATCATGCCGGCCACTTCTACTTCCCAGGACTGTAACCGGTGCCCACTCAAGGCTGGGTCGACCTGGGAGCTTGTCATTTTTGAAGAAAAGTCCGGCTCCGCCAGGGAGCAAACCCACAACCTCTGCGGCGCTCGTCAAGCCGCTCTGCCACAGCGACTCCTGTGAATAAATGTAATCAAAATAATTTCAAGTTTGGACAAGGAGAACAAATGACGCTGTAAACTTTGGCAAAACAAAAAATGTTGGTTGTTTGTTCAGTTCTTGTTCTCAATATTGACTTTTGCATGCACATCCCTATTACAGATCTGGCTTATTTGTATGCAGACTGTTGGTTTTCCGCCTCTCAGGCAGATGTACTCCGACTTTTAAAGGAAACACACCTGATTGGTCTACTTTTATTTGTTGGGGGGGGGGGGGGGGGGGGGGGGGGGGGGGGGGCTGTACTGTTACCTCTCAGGCAGATGCATGCAATATGATGGCCCAAAAAAATAATCATTTTATTTAGCAACTGCTACTTTGTGATTCTGTGAGGGACAGTGGGCCGTTTCTTTTTATCGCCCATAATAAATCCCTAATAGCCACCACAAGAACAACAAATACAGTAAACACTTCACAGACATTTCTGCTGACAACGCACCATGGTTTATTTGATCTGAACACACAAATGTGACTGCACAAAAATTCATATCTGATCACAGAAGGCACAGACAGACTGCAAGCCATATTTCACCTCTTAAGGATTTCATACTGTGAAAACAAATTTAATTTAGTGATTCCAAATTTATCCCTTTTGGAGGTGCTCAACCTGAATGATTGAAGAATCTTCACGTGAATGATTGAAGACATCCAACCTGTATCACTGAGGACACAACCTGAATCACTGAATTATTAGAAACACTTAACCTGAAGGACTCAAGACATTCAACCCTTGTCACTAGATTACCCAACCAGTACTAAATAAAACTACCAAACTGTACCAGTGGATAAATCCCCAACCTACAAGTGAAAACAACCAAACTGTGCCTGTGGACACACCCCCAAGCTGTACCACTGGAACCATCCAGCCTGTGCCACTGGAACCATCTACATTTTACCCACGTAAACACCCCATCTGTATTAGTAGAAACACCCCAACTACATCAGTGAAAACAAACAGACTACCAGTAGAAACACCTCAAACTGCATCAGTGAAAATAGCTAAACTGTATTAGTGGAAACACCCCACTCTATCAATGGAAACACCCCAAGTAAATCAGTGGAAACACCCAAACTGTACCAGTAGAAACATCCAGCTCTGTATCAGAGAAAACACCCAAATTGTATTAGTGGAATCACCCAAACAGTACCATTAGAAACACCCCTAATTGTATCAGTGAAAACACCCCTAATTGTATCAGTGAAAACACCCCAAACTGTATCAGTGAAAAAATCCCAAACGTGTACCAGTGGAAACACTCAACCTGTACCAGTGGAAACACTCAACCTGTACCAGTGGAAACACTCAACCTGTACCAGTGGAAACACTCAACCTGTACATGTGTGAAAAATCAACCTGGGCTACTGGATCTCCCCATTTGTACCAGTGGGAACAATCAACATGTATGAGAAGAAACACTCAACCTGTACCAGTGGAAACATTCAACCTGTACATGTGTGAACAATCAACCTGGGCTACTAGATCTCCCCATTTGTACTAGTATAAACAATCAATCTGTTTCACCTCTGAATCTCCCAACCTGCACTACTGTATCAACCTAACTGTACCAGAGGAAACAATCAATCTTTCACCACTGGATCTCCCAACTTGCACTACTGTATCAACCCAAGTTTACCAGTGGAAACTATAAATCTGTATCACCAATGATTCCCCAACCTGTGTTAATTGTATCAACCTAACTGTACCAGTAGGAACAATCAATCTGTATCACCACTGAATCTCCCAACCTGCGTTACTTGTATCAACCCAACTGTACCAGTGGAAACAATCAATCTGTATCACCACTGGATCTCCCAACCTGCACTACTGGATCAACCCAACTGAACCATCAATGCACCTCTACAAATGAAAAAACTCAACCAGTACAATGTAAAAACTAAAATGCATGAAATAAATCTGCAAATATATAAATTATCTGCCTTTATTTTAACAACATATTTTAGGTTGTTGGGTCTGAGACAATATCAACATTAAATTTTAAAAAAAAAATCTTTCATAATTCACACCTATTAGAAGTCAGGAAATAAATACATGTTTTAGAACTGACTGACCCCCACATAGTATAAATAAGACACAGGAAGAAGTCATTGGAAGAAATGTCTCATGTGTTTCTACTTGATGCTTCTTTTTATCCCTTTTACTCTCCCCTGAAGCACTAGCCATCAGTCAGCTCACACTAAGTCATTCTATTCTTTGACATAGCCTACGCCCTTCCTTTCTTTGTAATCTTGATTTAAATCCTGGTCATGTGTTAAAGGTCTTCTTCCTGAACATTATTCTAAAAAATTAATCACCAGTTTTAGGTTTAAATATTTTTCTTATTTGTCCCCTCCAATATTCTGAGTCCTTCAGGTTCATTGCTGGAGTTATTACCTACTTTACTCATATATGTAACTAACCTTCTCTTTTCAGTTGGTGACTCCAAGCATTAGTAGGTCGGCATGTACATTATCTCCCCACCGTCTTCTTGGTCTGCTTTAGGGTTTACTCCCATTCAACTCTTTTGTGTAAGCAGTTTTTGTCTCCGTTATCTGACATTCTCTCTATGTGCCTCAACCAATGCAGTGTATTCCTACATCCCCCAACTTCGTGAAAACTCAAATTTCATTCAACCCACCCACCTACACTGAGCTACAGTTTAATTCATAACCATTTCCGCTGTGCGCCAATAACACTGTGCTATGTGGCCAAAAGGTTGAACAAGGTTTCTGGGATTAGTACTTGTCTCATTCTTACTTTAGACATTATTCCTACAAACTGCAATACTGGAAGAGAAAAATTGGAAAAGAGGGTTACCATAAAACATATATGTTGAATATCAAGATGGATCTAAATGGACAATGACACTGGAACATTACAGGATGTATCTCAATACTGACTACATTTTATTCGCCACAGAGCCTCTGTCAGAGACAGCATAATAAATAAACAAAACACCTGATTCTTGTCACTAGTAGGTTTATAAAATTACAATATATTTCTGTATGGTACTACTCTTAAATGGAAGTTTACACCTGATCGTCTTGTAAGAATTAAAAAAAGCATATATTATTCATTTTTTAAAGGATTTTATATTAATTTTCACCCCAAGCCCACTGGGATATCACGTTACTGTACTAAGAGACTTCTGTTATCCTTCTATTTGGTTATCACTGACAGCCCTCATAAAGGAACTGACGGTTAATCATAGTTTTATTGTACTATTAAATTAATCTTACGGGATGATTTCAAGAACAGAAATGTGCTTGTGTGCATCATGATAAGTCTTATATCAGACACATTATATTAGGAACTGTAGTAAATATCGGCAGCCAGGCACAAGAGAGGCACACCTGACATACAAGAAGTCTTGGCAACCAGCAAAGGACTGGCACTATTAAGTCTGAATCGCTGGTGTATAAGCTAGGGATTGGAGCATTTAAGAGTGTGCCCACAGTCCCACAATAAAAACCCAACTCTTAACTAATATTTTATTAGTAGACTAGAAAATATGCCATTTCCATAATTCTAAACACAACAAAGAAACTAGTAGAGGTATTTCAAAAAACTGACTAGAAAACACAAGTTTCCATAAATCATTAATTTAAATTCCGTCTAACAGGATTTTATCATCATCTTTTTCTTCTTGTCCATATTCACCCTTAAAAAGGCAGCTCCAATGTTGAGTAACGGTTAACAACTAGGGCAGCGATTTCCGCACTTTTCAGCCTAACACATACAACTTCAGAAAACACTTAATTAGTCTGAGGTTTCTTTTTTAAATGTCCTTGATTTCAATGCTAGTCTTAAATAGGTACCAGGAAGATTCCTGGGAAAGAAAGGCAGCCAGTAAGATGCTGACCACATCACCCACCGAATGCCAATGTGTCTATAAAATATAGGTATAGCCTATATGCCCAATACACCTGAAGGAGTGGGAAAGAGTTCTTTACTCAAATAGTCGCCTTTTAATGATACGCTAGTTAAGGGGTTGTTTGTCTATTCTCGGCCCCTCGCCCTCCCTCCCCATAGAGGCCCAGATAACTAGACGGGGAGAATTCTATACATGAAAATGGCTGATAATCTTCTTCTTCTTCTTTGCGTTCACCAGCTGTAAACTCTGGCCAAAAGTACTGGTTGTTCATCCACTTCTGGACTGCAGTCACATTCCAGAACATAAGTGTTGCGTGTGCATCCATTTTACAGACCTGACTCATTTGTATGCAGACTGCTGGTTCCTTGCCTCTCAGGCAGACGCACTCCACCTTCGAAGGAAGCTCCCAATTAGTCGACTCCTATGACATGCTTGTGGGTAGGCAGTGGGTCTATTCTTGTTTCCCCTATAATAGGGCCCCGGAACCCACACGGGGATGGCTGATAATAATACTGCAGGCTAATAAATCTTTCACTAAAGAAAACACTTCTAAATTTCACCTACATAAAGCCTGCCAAAAATTTTACATACACTAAATATATATATGAGCTATTTTAAAAGTTAGATAAAATTACTGTAGCAATGTAAAAAAAAAATTTTGGGTGACTCAAAAAAATAAAATTTGTCATATGTTATTAATTCAAATACTACAACAGTTCATCAGCAATCTCATTAGATACTGGCCAGTAGAGTTCCCCATAATGATACGTGTGTTTGAGGCAATGAGTGTGTAGAAAATCTTGAGGAATCTCTGGTTATTCTGACTGGTCTGGCATTGGACACAAGTGATGTCATCACGGAGGGCTCAGTCTCCACAAAACGAGGCAGAGATTGATCCCTGCAAAAGTGGAAACTGGACACTGAAGCACATAGGGCTAGAGAACTGGTTAGAGAAAGAGAGGCTATCAGGCGTGCCATAAAAAAGTGATGTTCTTTAAAGGATATGCTGACTGATTGACTGACTGTCTGATGTCATCAATGCCATGCAAACTGCATCTTTCAAAGATGATTTTGACAAAAATTATGACAGTCCCTGTCCAAGCTGGCGGATATGGGAGGTACAATCTTATTCTGACAGACATGAACATTTCACTAAGAACAAGGACATTTTTTGGTTAGTTAGTCAACAGATTATCCTCACTGCACATAGAACCATTCACTCCATAAGATCTCGGTCCCCCCCCCCCCCCCCCCCTTTTCCCTGTAAACCCTAACTAGCAGCTGTTGACACCAGCCCTGTGTTGCAGTCTGCTCATGGTTGCAGATTCAGTCATCACTTGGTTCTCACAAATATTGTACTAATACATAGAACAAGTCTTGTAAGTCTATGGAGCTTGTTTTTTTGTTGTCTGTTTATTCAATCGATCAACATCATGGCGCACGTGTGAAACCCACATGTGTTCCGTTCTACTTCTAAATCAAGCCTGAAGAATCTCAGCGCAATGCATGAGCTCCGTTGCACTGGTGAGGATCCTGAAATACTTTGGGTAGATTTATAACTCTGAATTTTGCCTGGGCAGCGCTGTTAGACTACTTTTTTGGATTTCCAATTGCCAAGGGATTTTTATGTGCGCAAAAATACACACGGGTGTCCGATCTCACTACCCAGAGACTAGAGGGAATTACTAGAATTTCACGCTAAAAAAAATCCAGCCCAGGACCTCCAGCTCTCTAGGCGGACACCATACCTCGAGACCACTCAGTCCCCCCAGTGGAGCTACTGACGAGGAGTCTGGAGCATCTGTGGGTCTGACCAGAGCTTTGTGATGCTAGTCATTCCTAATCCCTAACAAGTGTTGGGTTGCTAATGGTAACCAATGCAAGCATCTTGTATAACAAAAAATAAAGATGATTTGTATTTATTCCTTGGTGTCTGTACCAATGTAGTATACAATTTGTATACAGCTTTTTCCTTTGAGAGTGTGTATACAAGCTTTTGCTGGACTCTGTATGTAAAGACTAAGTTTTATCTTTCTAACAAGCCAAAACAACAACCTACGATGCTCTGTCTATCTTTCTGACATTTCTACAATATAAGAAGGACATTTGTATGTCTTCCTAGATGATTACTCAGTAAAAAAAAATGTATGCATCAAACCATGTGGGAAAAACCAAAATATTGCCAACAATTTTAGAAAATTTAAGGAAAAATATAAGTACTCAGCTTACATTAATGCAAGAAACAAGTTTTAAAAACCTGCCAATTATAAAAATGTTCTGATATGTTCGCATAAGTAGCAAGCCAACACGGCAAATATGACTGGGAATAGAGATGGATAAAATTCATGCCCACGTGCTGTCTTGTTTAGACAGGACCTAGGAAAATGCCTGCCTTGATTAATTCAGTCAATCCTTGAAATGGTATTAGATACGGAGAAAAAGAAAGAAACTGAAAGAGAGAAACAGTAAGACCAAAATTAACAGCTCTTTGATGTCACAATTTTCTTCCTTCTTTCATCTCTTCTTACTGACATACTTCATGTCAAAGACTGCTTATAGATCCAGCTCAAATATTTCAATCATCTATTTTATATGCAAGATTGTTGGTTTCTTGCCTCTAGGAAAGATGCAATCCAATTTTTAAGGGAGCCCCCAAATAAGTCAACTCTCATGACATGTTTTTTGGGGAGGCAGTGAGTCTATTGTGGTTTTTCCTGCAATGGGGTCCCGGAATCCACACTAAAAGTCTTGGCTTTGTACCTTGAGCTTATCCTTTATCACTATTCTTCGTATTCTGTGTTCCCTCTCAAAACAAAGACTGACAGGTTGTGTTGTGGCTTGCGATATCCGCAACTTTTGCAACTAATCCGATTTCAACAAACCCCTAATTAGTTGTCTTTTCCCTTTTACTTGCTGAGGGTAGATGGTCTATTCCCTATCTTCCCAAAAGTGGAGCCCTGGACCTACTTGGGGAAGTCTTATTCACAAGTACCTTATTACCTGGGAGCCACCGTCGTGGTGTAGCGGCTACACACTCATCTGCGGATCGAAGGTTGTGGGTTCAAATCTGAACGGAGCAGGACTTTTCAAAAAATGACCTTGGCACCCAGCTGTGACTGGGTACCAGGTAAAGTTCTGGGAGGTAAAGGCGGCTGGTGGTGATACTGACTACATCTCCCTTCACGTGTCGATTGGTCAACAGAATACAGGACTAGCCCTGTATTCCCGATCTGGCTGAAGGTATGGGGAAAACAGTTATCCTTTACATTTTACTTTTACTTAACTTATAAATTAAATCGGCGTTGGATCCGTGCATTCTTGTGATAAACAATGTAATCAAATAGAACAATGAAAAAAAAATCCTATGATTTCTAATGACAGCAGTTGCGATCAATAGATAAAGTGATCACTAGAAGACATGATTTCAAACAAATTCACAATATGGCTTCAAGCAGACATGGGCAATGAACTCTGTGATGTCCATAAGAATTCATTCAAAAAGAACATTTAATTACAATAGGAAGCACACATGACATTAAATGGCAACCCAGCACTAAAAGCAGCAATGAAGTCATGTAATATTTACAAGCACATTAATGGTGGAAAGTAAATTAGGTAGTAATATGTATTACTAAACTACCCTTTTATGCAGAACAATCAAAGCCAAAGTAAGAGTCCATGGAGTATAAAACATTTTTTGGTAGCATTTTCTGTCCATGTAAGTAAAAACAAATTAGTTTTAAAAGGTTATAGGCCAATAGAGCAACAGTGGCGGAGTGATTAGTAATGCCGGAGTGCTGGGTTTGATCCCAGCTGAGAAATTATTTGTCTTGCGTTGGTCTGGACAGTGGTACTAAGAGCTGACCGTTCAGGAAGCAAAGGCAAACTACTTATTAACATAAAATCCGCCTAGAAAAACCACAACAGCCCAAAAATGCTGGGGTTGGTTCTGCCTCCCTGTGAAATAGCCCTAGGTTCAACCAAGGCTCTTAATGTGAATACAAAATGTTCCTGCATTTTACTTAAAACAAACTATTTTATTTGTATAAAGCTAAACTTTTCATACTGCCTATACTATGTATTTCTGTGAATTATGGTCACTGAATAACACACACTGGGGAAAACAAAGCAGTAGCAGCTCAGATGTGGTTTTCTTCATCGAAAGCTAGGAACTCTTTGGGCACGTAAGAAGACAAATATCCTACAACAGTAAGACACTAATTCATAAAGGCAGATGATTATCCAGATCAGGACGAGCTAACTTTGGTCATATTTTGGTCATATTATAAAAGCACTGCAGAACCCTTGTGGAAAATCATAGGTAACAAAGAAAGGAACTGGATTCCTTTTCTGAACAGTATGTCTCCTGTGTTGAACTAGATTCTTTTTCTGAACAGTGTGTCTCCTGTGTTGAACTAGATTCTTTTTCTGAACAGTGTGTCTCCTGTGTTGAACTAGATTCCTTTTCTGAACAGTGTGTCTCCTGTGATGAACTAGATTCATTTTCTGAACAGTCCATCTCCAGGGTTGAACCAAATTCATTCTATGAACAGTGGTGTCTTGGAGGGGGTTGAACCAGATTTTTTTTTTAAAGAGTCTCTGGCGCTGAACCAAATTTGTTTTCTGAACAGTATGTCTCTGACATTGCACCAGATTCGTTTTCTGAAGTCTCTGAGGTTGAACCAGATTCCTTTTCTGGACAATCTCTGAGGCTGAACCAGATTCATTTTCTGGACAGTCTCTGAGGCTGAATCAGATTCATTTTCTTGACGATCTCTGAGGCTGAACCAGGCTCATTTTCTGGACAGTCTCTGAGCCTGAACCAGATTCATTTTCTGGACAATCTCTGAGCCTGAACCAGATTCATTTTCTGGACAATCTCTGAGGCTGAACCAGATTCATTTTCTGAACAGTCTGTCTCCAAGTGTGAAATATTTATTAACAGTGTGTCTCTAGGGCTTGAAACAGATTCATTTTCTGAACAGTCTCTGGGATCTGGGGTTGAACAAAATTTATTTTCTGAACAGTCTGTGGGGCTTGAAACAAGATTCATTTTCTGAACAGTTTATCTCTGGGGTGACCAGGCCTAATAAAATAAGTACTGGAATGTTTTCAGGGAACTATCCTAGGAAGGAAAGATAGCAAGGAAAGGAACTGTACACCTCACTTAATTCTAACATGGTTCAGAAGAGACGATGACATGCATTTCATGTTCCAATGGCAGCCTTTGTCTGCTTTCTTCTTCAACATTCTGAACTCTTGAGGTTTACTGCGGATATCACTTGCCTTCATTCATCTCTGTGTTTGGACTTCTCTTTCCAGCTGGAGTGTTTGTGGGTCTGCCTGATTATTACCTCTCCACTGTACATGACAGTCCTAACATTGAAAAAACCAAACATTGCTTATAACAAGCACAATAATGATTTAAAATATTACAATCACTCTTATAAACACATAAATAAATAACAAATTGATAAAATTCTATTCACAAAAAAAAGGTTAATAAAAACTTTTTGATATCACAACTTTGATAAAACAAATGCCACAATTTGATATCATTTTTGTACTATAAAATTATGTTTGTGCTAATGTTAACACTTAAAAACCATTTACAGAAACTATTTACTGCCAAATGTAATTACAATGACTAGCAAAAACAACACAAATGTAAAACATTCTAAAATAATTTACATACAAAGTTAACTGAGATAAAATAAAGCTCTTTAATATAGCTGACATTTAAAAAAAAATCATAAGTAAGTAAAGAAAGTAAAGATCCCTTTTCACGCCTGTAGGCGTATAGGGTATATGGGAAGAGTGCCATATTTTTACAGACTGTCGGCACTAGGCGGGTAATGTGGTCAGCATTACGCCGAAAAAATCATAGAAAGGTGGATAAACCTTTGTTGGGTTTTTTTTAACGTTTTGTTTATCTGTTGATATCTAAATCACTACACCTTCTCTCCAAGTGGATGCCACAGCGTGATTTCTGAGAGGAAAAGAATAGACCCTCTGCCTTTCCCTCACCCCCTTTCTCCTTAGCAAGTTTGTCGTAAAAGGTGACTAACTACAGTGGTTCCTCCTCAGTCAGAAAGCAGCTGCCTGAGAGGCGAGGAACCAAACATCTGCACACAAATAAGCCAGATCTGTAAAAGGGATGCGCACACAAAACTGAAGTTCTGAAACAAGACCAAAGTCCAGAAGTGGATGAACAACAGAACTTTCTGTCAGAGTTAACAGCCAGTGAACATTAGGAAGCTACCTCTTCTATTTTGTCTTCTGCATTCACCTCAAAATGGCGGTTGGCACGGTGTATCATGGTTTATTCTGGACTGTGATATCTGCACTTATTGGTGCACCATATCTGATTTCGGCAAACCTCTAATCACCTTTTATACGCTTGTTGGGGAAGGGGGGGGGGGGGGGGGGGGGGGGGGGGTCTATATCTCCCCTAAAGTGAGGCCCTGAATCCACATGCAGACATCACTACATTTGAGGGGAGATATGAAGAAGGAAACTGGGTGCATGTTTTTTGCTGATATGTTGGGGGAGAAAATATACACATAAAACCATTACATACAAAATTCACTGAGACAAAAAAAAGCTCTTTAACATATAAAATTTCATATAAAATTAACAAAGAAAAATAAACATATTGGTTCTGCGATATTATCTGATTGCTACATATGGGCTGCCGTGGTCTGGTGGCCAGACGCTCGCATGCAGATCCGAAGATCGTTGGTTTAAATCTGAACAGAGCCAGACTTTTTCAGCTCTCTGGTTGACTTAGCCTTAAATAGTTACCAGGTAAAGTCGTGGGAATTAAAGGTAACCAGCGTAATGTTTACCACATCACCCCCGAATGCTGGGAAGTCTATAGCATACATGTCTAGCACTGCTAGGGTATGTTTTTTTTTTAATTATTATAAAATATACACATATTGTGACACAATATAAAAACATTATGGTATAAAAAAAAATTGAGACAAAATAAAGCCCTTTAATGCACCTGCAATTCTCAAATACAATCAGAAAATCATAAAATTCGTCACTTCGTAAAAACATGCTTTGTACCCTGTCAGTATTTTCTGATCATTATATGGTATTAAAAAAAACTGAGACAAAACAAAGCCCTTTAATGCACCTGCAATTTTCATATACAATCAGCGAAGGATAAAATTCCTCACTTCGTAAAAATATGCTTTGTACCCTGTCAGTATTTTCTGATCCTTATATCCGAAAAGAGGAAAACACTGGAGTTGCAATACAGATAATTTGGAAACTTAAAGCTCAGCAGAAAAACGCATACAGGAAAACAGGGTAAGAACCCAGATCACGAGGCAGACCAAAAAACAGATGGAAAGATAACACCAGAGAACTGCACAAATGCATCTTATATTCTAGGAAACCAGAAAAGCCGGAAGCAGAACCTTGTACCTCTCTTGACACTTGAAGCGGCAAAAGAGGAAGTGAAGAAGATGAAGAAGAAGCTCAGCATAAATATAAGAAATTAATGAAACAAAGTTAAATGACAAATGATTGCAAAAAAATTTATAAACTAGTGCCAAATTTGTAAAAATATTCTTAAATAAATTTTAAAAAACCTTATTAAAAAATTGTGCATTTCCACAATAGAGGGTGCAGCGGTTTATGTTTTCAATTCTGTCTTTGGGAATACTACGTTGTGAGGTCTGAATGTCTTGCTCTGTGCGACTCTTGTACCACATTCACTGACTCCTGAGCTGCAGAGGCACACACAAATAGAAATTACAGTCATGCAATCATAACTTGCAGGTGTTTGTTTTGATTCAGATAGACATACATGCTCTGCAAGGCACAGATATGGCCGACACTCAACACACAGGCGAGGGGGGGGGGGGGGGGGGGCGCGAGGGGGGGGGAGACGGACATATAATCATACTGTTACTTGTAACCTCGGAGCTGGAATTCTACGCTTGCTGCTGAAGATGGGGACTACAGCGCTAAACTCTTGGAACCCCACACAGTTTAGTGTCAGAGGCCCAAGGGGTAGTAGAAAGACACAAAAATTGGCGTATCTTGCGTTCATTGGGCTTCTAGGGAGGAACCTATGAAGGTATAATGCGTTCTTTGGGACTGAAAGAGTTAAGGAAATGTCCCGAGAGCTATGTCCCTTCTTAACTCATAATCAGAAGGCTCAGAGCAGCTGAATTCTGCAGCGGCCACGTCAACTTCCCCCCATATAATTAGAGATGTGTGTGCCACCAACAACAGACACCTCAAACAACTAAGTACTTGCCTTAGATGCTGTGACATATTAAATTCAACATCTCAGCATATCAACCTAATTAAGTACTTGTCTTACCCACTCTGACGTAATAAGTAAAACACCTCAGCATGTTAACGTCCTCATACAATTAGACTTATGTGCTACGACCAAAAGACTTAGAGTAAACAATCAAGTACATGCCTTACCCGTTGGGACATAATGAATGAAACATCATGGCATGCAAATACCCTCACTCAATTAGATGTATGTGATACGACCAAAGGACACCTTAAAGTAAACAATCAAGTACTTGCCTTACCTATTGGGGCATAATGAATTAAACATCATGGCATGCAAATACCCTCACTTAATTAGATGTATGTGATACGACCAAAGGACACCTCAGAGTAAACAATCAAGTACTTGCCTTACCCGTTGGGACATAATGAATGAAACATCATGGCATGCAAATATCCTCGCTCAATTAGATGTATGTGATACGACCAAAGGACACCTCAGAGTAAACAATCAAGTACTTGCCTTACCCGTTGGGACATATTCAATAAAACATCATAGCATGCAAATATCCTCGCTCAATTAGATGTATGTGATACGACCAAAGGACACCCCAGAGTAAACAATCAAGTACTTGCCTTACCCGTTGGGACATATTCAATAAAACATGTCAGCACGCTAACTTAAAGCATGCTTACTTTAAGCACGTTAACTTTAAGCACGCTAACTTTAAGCACGCTAACATTAAGCACGCTAACTTTAAGCACGCTAACTTTAAGCACGCTAACTTTAAGCACGCTAACTTTAAGCATGCTAACTTTAAGCACGCTAACATTAAGCACGCTAACATTAAGCACGCTAACTTTAAGCATGCTAACTTTAAGCATGCTTACTTTAAGCACGTTAACTTTAAGCATGCTAACTTTAAGCATGCTAACTTTAAGCACGCTAACTTTAAGCACGCTAACTTTAAATAATTAGGTATCTGTCTTAGCGGTAGTCATGTATTAAATAAAATAAAACACTGCAAAAGCTAACTTATTCATATAATTAGACACGTGCACACCACTAACAGACACCTCTGAAATAAACAAAATAAAAGGCAATTAAATGCTTATCTTATCTGGTGTGGCATATTAACCATGTTACCTCGAGAATTCCCATTTTCTGACTTTATTCACTACAGACATCTTTGGGCAGTGATTCATATAGCTATATGACAACTTTGCTAGAGTTGCAACAGCACATATTCATATAGCTATATGACAACTTTGCTGGAGTTGCAACAGCACATATTCATATAGCTATATGACAACTTTGCTGGAGTTGCAACAGCACATATTCATTTAGCTATATGACAACTTTGCTAGAGTTGCAACAGCACATATTCATATAGCTATATGACAACTTTGCTGGAGTTGCAACAGCACATATTCATATAGCTATATAGCTATATGACAACTTTGCTGGAGTTGCAACAGCACATATTCATTTAGCTAAATGACAACTTTGCTAGAGTTGCAACAGCACATATTCATATAGCTATATGACAACTTTGCTGGAGTTGCAACAGCACATATTCATATAGCTATATGACAACTTTGCTGGAGTTGCAACAGCACACATTCATTTAGCTATATGACAACTTTGCTGGAGTTGCAACAGCACATATTCATTTAGCTATATGACAACTTTGCTAGAGTTGCAACAGCACATATTCATATAGCTATATGACAACTTTGCTGGAGTTGCAACAGCACATATTCATTTAGCTATATGACAACTTTGCTAGAGTTGCAACAGCACATATTCATATAGCTATATAGCTATATGACAACTTTGCTGGAGTTGCAACAGCACATATTCATTTAGCTATATGACAACTTTGCTAGAGTTGCAACAGCACATATTCATTTAGCTATATGACAACTTTGCTGGAGTTGCAACAGCACATATTCATATAGCTATATGACAACTTTGCTAGAGTTGCAACAGCACAGTGTGCAGATGTGGTGGGTATGATTATATTTTTAAAAAGTTTTGTTGAGATATCTGGGGTGACCCCCAAAAAAAAAAAAAAAAAAAGATTTCGCTGTCATTGTGACATCATAATAAACTTATGATGATGTCTTTTTGCTCTCTGTGGCTGGATAAAGCCCTGTTTTCTTGGTGAAATGGATGGAAAGTAGCTATTACTTTACTTTACATTTAGCGACTACTTTCCTTCATATCGAAAAAAATTTCTTTTTTTTTTTAAAAACCAAAATAGTGACTCTCATATGAAAAATCTATCATTTTAATGATTTGGGGACTATAATGACGCTACAGCTAGCAGGCCTGCCTGTCTGCTCAGTGGATACAGGTTTCAACCCCGTGGAGTTTTATTACAAAAAACTGACCAAGACTGCAAATTTCTTCTGCTTCTTCTTCTCTTCCTCTAGTTTCTTAGGGCGGTGTCAGAAAATCATAATAATGCGCTTCTTTTTTGAAAAAGTTCATTTTAAAAGATGTTTTGTGCACGAAAGAGTTAATGGAAACACCACAGCAGGCTAATATCCTCATTTAATTAGATGTGTGTGCTGCCAAACTTCAGAATTAAGTACTTGCCTGGGCTGATGTCATTGATGTATTCAATAAAATACCTCAAATGTACAAAATCACCACTTACTCACAACCTCTCTAATAAAATGATATGTTGTAAAAATGGCAATCAAAAACAAAATAAAAGGTGAACTTCTCTTTTCACGAACAACAATTAAGCACATGTTAATTGTTTTTTTTTTAATGTTATGGTCAATACGTCATAACCTACCTTAAATTATACACAGGAGGTTTTTTTTTTTTTTTTTTTAAATGTGATCAAATATATAAGTTTCATAGAAGCCAGAAATATCTTGATATGCCAGATATACAATTCTGTACAGTATGCCAGGAAAATGCTACAGTTGAAAACCATTCTGTCTTGAATTCCATACATCTTGAAGTACCAACATGGTGTGTTCATGTTAATCCAGCAGCATCATACTACAGTACATAGTTTGTTTTCTAAAACTTTGACAATTTATGAAGGTGTGTGTGAGTGTGTGCGAGACTTTAAATGAACACATATGATATACATAAGTGCAAAGTCTCCGTGCTGAGAGCATACAAGGGGAAGCTGAGCCCAGTGCATGAACTCCATAGCACTGGTGAGGATTCAAACTGTATAAGAGAGCCAATCATACATACCATAAATATTCATTTAAAGATGAGTTTTCTCACTGTGAAATTTAGCTTGGACACTGGTCCATTCAGATTGTCAGCTCCTGGGAAACTGTAAAAATATACAATTTGTGAATAGGTCCAAAGAGAAGCGACTGGCTGAGCGGTTACAACATCAGGCTTTTCGCCCTGGAAAGGTGATGGAGTTGTCCTGTCGGGGGCAAAATTACACACCTTAACCTGCACAGTCTGTGGCAACAGCCCTAGCCAGGCAGCCCTAAATGCTCAGGCTCAGCCCCCCCCCCCCCCTTCCTGGCTACACTATACTAAAAAGTGGTAAAACAGACAGTAGTAACAGAGCAGGTCATCTGAGATATTCATCCTAGCCAGAGAAAAGTGGATAAGAAAAAGCTTGGTGGTCCCCATGTGGGGCGACATTTTTCGATGTTTTGAAGTCCCACCCTGGCTTTTGCCGGGGGTCCCAATATAGCCTGATGGTTGAGAGTGGTTTCTGGGACCTCTCCACGTTTGATCCTCATCCATATGGTGGCATTTTGTGTCACCGGGTGTTTATCGCTCTCTGTGATGTCCTGGTGGGGCAGCATTTACTTACTAAAAGTGGATATCTCAGGATAAAGTGTATACAATAAACAAACATCATTTTATTGACTGACACTTACAGAAAGAAGAAGTACTTAGTGACTCAAAGAATATGCTAAAAAAAATACAGGCTAGGTTCATTAGACAAGAACAGAGTGCCACACAAAGCACTTCACAAATGGCTGGCATAACCTTCACCTTTGTGCCAGGTCATGCTAGTTTTCAAGGCTATGAGTATACAGATTATCTTGAAGTCACTAGGGTTGCTATGGGGTGGTCCGATTCTGGGCGGAAGCCCTGTTATCACTGCCAGGCACATCACTTACTGCAAAGACAAATATGGCAAATTGGCATGACTTCCCATCCCTGTCTAGGCTGATGGACATGGGGAGTGCTACCTGGAGCAGCAAGACATGAACATTCCACCAAGGAAACAATCTGATTAATCAACACAGAACAGGCATCATCTGTCATTTTATACTGGTGGAGCTTTGGAGGAGACCACAGCACCTACAGATCTGCCCAGTGTGCTGTGATGATAATTCTCATTAATCACTTAACTAAGAAAAAAGCAGGGAGACAGCAGGACACAACAGACAACACAGAAATCAAAAGGCTAAAGTTACCTTGCCAGGTATCAAACCTGTCACTTCTAAAAGACAACAGCAACTCGAAGGCACAAGTGTGCTTCGATGCATAACCACCTCAACACCTCCAAAAGACAACAGCAACTCGAAGGCACAAGTGTGCTTCGATGCATAACCACAACGCCTCCAAAAGACAACAGCAACTCGAAGGCACAAGTGTGCTTCGACGCATGAACACTTCAACACCTCCAAAAGACAACAGCAACTCGAAGGCACAAGTGTGCTTCGATGCATAACCACCTCAGCACCTTCAAAAGACAACAGCAACTTGTTGAAGGCACAAGTGTGCTTTGACGTATGACCACCTCAACACCTCTAAAAGACAACAGCAACTTGTTGAAGGCACAAGTGTGCTTTGACGTATGACCACCTCAACACCTTTAAAAGACAACAGCAACTCGCTGAAGGCACAAGTGTGCTTCGACGTATGACCACCTCAACACCTTTAAAAGACAACAGCAACTTGTTGAAGGCACAAGTGTGCTTTGACGTATGACCACCTCAACACCTTTAAAAGACAACAGCAACTCGCTGAAGGCACAAGTGTGCTTTGACGTATGACCACCTCAACACCTTTAAAAGACAACAGCAACTCGCTGAAGGCACAAGTGTGCTTTGACGTATGACCACCTCAACACCTTTAAAAGACAACAGCAACTTGTTGAAGGCACAAGTGTGCTTTGACGTATGACCACCTCAACACCTTTAAAAGACAACAGCAACTCGCTGAAGGCACAAGTGTGCTTCGACGTATGACCACCTCAACACCTTTAAAAGACAACAGCAACTTGTTGAAGGCACAAGTGTGCTTTGACGTATGACCACCTCAACACCTTTAAAAGACAACAGCAACTTGCTGAAGGCACAAGTGTGCTTTGACGTATGACCACCTCAACACCTCTAAAAAAAATGTGTCATTGTTAGCCAGGTTTATCAAAGAGCTTAAACCTACAACTAACTATGGAATAAGGACAGAATTTACTTCCAACCATCAAAATAGCACAACAGATTACAAACATTTCTATTACCAAGCTTATGTTGTTTTACATGTCTATTTGTGTATTACATACTCTGTTCCTACAGTCCCAAGGGTCCCAAGCCTGTTTACAGTCGAGTCCACTTAAGTCAAACTCAGATAAGTTGAATTTCGGTTAAGTCGACATGACCAGCTTAGCCCAGCAATTTTCTCTACTGTGTGTGCTGTCTGGATAAGTAGAAATCCTGATAAGTGGAAGCATTTTCTTAGGTCCCTGCGACTTCTACTTATCCAGACTCGACCTATTTCTGTGTCTATTCGACGATAAGATGGAATTTTTAGCTTTTTTTATTTACAAACCAAACAAAGTTTTTGTGAGCCAGACACAGTTATGTAACCTCTGACCCACTCTACTGATAATACTAATTGGCTATGAAATAAATTCAATGCAGAAGCCATTTAAAAATAACAACCTCTGATAAGCACAGTTTTCTAAATGCACAACAAAACAAACCCTTTCACAATCTGTTGTCATTTAAAACCCTCGCTTATTAGGTCTTTGTAAGCCAGAGGTGGATTTGTAGCCTCCGAGCCACTCCACTCGTAATACTAATTGGCCATGAAATAATTACAATGTAGAAGCCATTTAAAAACAACACAAACCTAAACCTCTCAAAAACATAATTTTCTAAATGCACAACAAAACAAAATATTTCACAATCTGATTGATGTCATTTAAAATCTTGGCTATAAAACATTACACACACACAAAAATATTTAACATCTGGAAAACAAGTGCCAAACAAACTCATAAATAACTTGAAAATTTTATAAAAATAACTTTTATAGAGCTAGTTTACAAATAAAGCAGAAATGATTCTTTGGAAAAATTCAAAATAGAAATGTAACATTCAAGGACAACCATAATATACATTGATTTATCTATAAACAGAGTGAGTTATATCATCTCTTTTACTGGTTTAATCTTTCCTGAAACTTAAATATCAAGCATAAAGGATAAATATATAACAGTGCCTATTTCTTTTCCAATGAAATATAAACTAAAAACACTTAGAACACTAGATGTGTATGCCATTGCTTTCCTCTACAACAGCGCCATTTCTGTGTCGTATACTATTGCCATCACCACTCACAATTACTTTTGGGCAAATCTCTGACTGAAAATCTGGCACATCACAGGTCCTGTGCAAATTCCGCCATTCTCCATTGTTGAGAGCACATCCATGACACTCCTCTTTGCCAGCTTGTTTCTGCACTCCGTTTACGCACTGTGTGTCTAGCTTGTTGCGAACAGACACATGGAATAACCAAACAATGACAGCATTGGCCAGAATGACACAGGCCAAAATTCCCCAGGTGTTGAGGAAAGTGGGTGCCTCCATCCGACGTATGTTAGCTATTCCATCCGTCATGTCGAGGTACAGAGCATTCAGCTGCTCATAAGTTGTCATCAATATGCAAATGTGGAAAATCTGATGGCTGTGGCCAATTATATCAAACCAACCTGGCAAGAAAGAAAAAAAAAGAAATTATCACTACCACTGAACCAACTAACTCTTCAAACAAACAAAACTATTTAAAAAATAGGACATTGCAGCAATAAGTAATCACCAGCAAATGAAGTTTAAAGTCATGATAAGCTAATTCACTGCACTGGCGCCACATGTAGGTTCCAGAGAAACAAGAACAGACGTAGTGCCTCCCAAAAAACCTGCAGTAAAAGTCAACTAATTGGGGGGGAGGGGGGGGGGGGGGGGGGGGGGGGGGGGGGGGTTTAATTCCTTTAAGTCAAAGTGCATTTGCCTGAGAGGCGAGAAACCAACAGTCTGCATATAAATAAGCCAGATCTTTAAAACTGGATGTGCATGCAAGGCTCAAGTTCTAGAACAAAATTAAAGTCTAGAAGTGGACAATCAACTAGAACTGTTGGCCTGAATTTATAGCTGATAAAGATTAAAACGAAGAAGAGAACACACTGGCTTTTAACCGATATGGCCTGGTCTCTCCTTCACAGAATGGCCAGCCACCTGCCAAGAGTGTCAAAGAAAGAATGAGCCTCTGTGAATATCTCCAGAAACCATTTTACAAACTGCTCTCATAAACCGTACAAACGTCTGTAAAAATGAACCCACAACTTTCAGAAAGTGAGGCAAAAAGCTTAAACTAGCCCTTCCCCCAATCATCGCAAACTGCAAAAACAAAACAAAAAGTAATATGGTAATTAATTGCAGTTACAACTTCACAGTAAATGGGTTACCCCACAGTATGAAAACCATTCAGAATGTCTGTCTCATTCAGAATGTCTGTCTCTATCCCTTGTGAAAAAAAAAAAAAACACAACATGCTGACGGAAAACACAAAGGTAACACTGGCAGCTGTCACAGAAGCAACACAGAATGCTTGAAAAGAGCAAGAATACAAACAAGAACAAGTGAGGTGGTTCCAATAAAATAATTACCTGGGAAGAAGCGCTGTGGGATGTCAGATCCAAAGAAAAACCCACCCAGTGTGAACCACAGCATTTGCTGGAGATGGTGCTGAAAGCTGGACTCCCACTTGTTGTCATGGACGTAAAGCCAGATCTTGTACCTGGGTTTACATTCAAAGGTTTTATGCAAAGATTAAATATGGTCAAAAGCGGAAAGGAGTAAAAATTAAACTTTCAAAAAATATATATTTCTTTTCCAAAACAACTGCCAAGGAATTTTTTTTACGTGCGCAACAATACACATGGGTGTCCAATCTTACTACCCAGAGACCAGGGGAAATTACTAGAAGTCCACATGAGAAAATCCAAGCCTTCGCCGGGATCTCAACCCGGGACCTCCAGCACTCGAGGTGGCCACCATGCCTCAAGACCACTCAGCCCCCTGCTTCTATTAGGTCATTCCTATGGTTACCCAGGCAACCGCAGTTCATTATGCTTTCTGAACCGTCAGCTCTTGGTACCACTGTCAAAACCAACACAAGAAAAATCGTCTGTAGCTGGGATAAAACCCACTACCCTGGCATTATGAAGCGTGTTCGCAACGCTAAAGCCACAGACGCTGATAAAACAAAGTGAAGCAATTAAAATAATCTTTCCAAGAGAAATACAGACACATTAAAAATATACATATATACACAGTAAAGTAAAGGACCCTAATCTTTTTCTTATTCTTTGCGTTCAGTTTCATATGCTCAAATCAGACCATCAGGTGAGTTGCCTCTATGAACTTGCATGTCAACAGCAGGTCCTTCGTGGTTCCCCATAGCTTGCTCTGCACACTTTGCTCTTGAAGCCAGGTGTCTTTTCGAATGGACCCTAATCAACACCAGGCATTTGAGGCTAGGCTTCTATTCTCTTTTACAGATCAAGTGGCACACGACAGGTGGTATGGTCAATATTCTGCTGGGCACATGATATTTCCTGGTACCAGGCTGGGTCGAGCTGCAAGCCAAGGTCAGTTGAGTTAATTCAAGAACCAAATCCAATACCTATGGTGCCAGTAGCATCAGGATTATAAGTCCATCATGCCTTTCCTCTGAGTTTTGAGTATTTGCCAGATCTCCCCCCTCCACCCGTCACTCCCACTGAATCACTCTCACCAGACTTTAGTGATCATTTGCTCCTTCAAATAGTACACGTTCTCCCACAAGGCTCCAACCACGTCTGCCTTATCTTGCATCAATATTCCACCAAGTTGTGCAGAGCCAGCAACTCTGTTCACCTGTCCATTTCCCAAAGTAAGTTTTGTTGTCCAAACCCAGCTGGTGGGGATTCAAACCTAGTACCTACAAGCCACTAGGATATCATGGTTGATATGAACAATTCCTGGCAATAAATTATGTGGCTTAAATCTATGTATCTTCTGTGTTGAAATTTACAAAACAGGGAAACTACTCTGACTTACAAAACTGGAAACTGTAACCATGTATAAATTGACAGCACCGAGGACATCTGCCAAATGCGACGACTGAAAGGGTAGGGCCTGGTATACTTCGTTTTGGAGATCGTACAACAAATGCACACCAACACGCCAAGAACTGCCCCTACAGGAATGGCAATCTGGTAACAAAGTGCAGACGAATCAGATATTGAAAGTGAAAACCAAACCTTAAACAAAAAGTCGCCATCTTTCATTAACAATTTTGCTTCTCCATGTGTGGTTTCCACAGCCCCATTTTGTGGGAAAACAATAACAGATTCACTGCCAAACAAACAAAACAAATTAAAAAAGGTAGGCTGTGTATCCTTTATATGATGTTGTAGAACCAACCCCAACATTTTTTTTTTTTATGTTGTGATTTTTCTAGGCAAATTTTAGATTCAGTAGTTTACCAGTAATTTATAAGCGGTTAACTCCCAGTACCACTGTCGAAGCCAACTGCCAAACTGCCTGAAGCTGGGATCAAACCCGACACCCTGGCACTACAAAGTGTGTTCGCAATGTCTAAGCCAGACGCTGACTTCCCCTAACAAGCATGACATAAAAGGTGACTTATTAGGGGCTGGCTGAAAACAGATGAGTTGTGCCGAAAAGTACAGATATCGCAGCCTAGCTGTAAACCATAACACAATATGCTAATCAACCTTTCAAGGGTGAACGCTGAACAGTGAAGAAATTAACGATGCTGACACTTTTTTGCAACAATATTTCAGATTATCTTTACATATACAAAGGTAACAGTCTAACAGCAGAAAGTGGTGTTGAGGTCAGAAATATAAAGCCTTTATACAGTCTTATAGAAAGTGGTGTTGAGGTCAGAAATATAAAGCCTTTATACAGTCTTATAGAAAGTGGTGTTGAGGTCAGAAATATAAAGTCTTCATACAGTCTAACAGCAGAAAGTGGTGTTGATGTCAGAAATATAAAGTCTTTATACAGTCTAATAGCAGAAAGTGGTGTTGAGGTCAGAAATTAAAAGCCTGTATGCAGTCTAATAATAGCAGTGTAATGATGTTATAAATAGGGATAATGTCAGGGGATGATTGGCATAATTGGGGAAGTCCCTGAGAGCATGGGTTTCACGGAGATATGGTGAAACGACAGGAAAGAGTGAGTCACGTGTGAATGAGGAGATCTGGGGGATTGAGAATCAGGCGGTCATTCGGTGACTGGGCCCCAGAGAGAAAGGATGGGAAATGAAGCTGTGAAGATGAATGGAGAATGACTAGAGCATGTGGATCTGAATCGGCGAGGAATGAATGATCGAGAAGGCCAGCTGTGATGGTACCCTGTGTGATTGTCAAAGCCAGCTGTGAATATGTCAACGTCTATTGTCCGAATGCTGTAAGTGGATTCACCTGTGATTTGTGTATTGAGCTAACGTGTAAATAAACTCGTGAAATGTGCCGCTGGTGTTAACCGTTGTTAGACGTTGTGTGACCGTGAAGAGGATCATGTCTGCTTTGATTGAGTTGTGAACCTCTAGACATCAGAGCCAGTGTTAACTCTGCACCACAGATAGCCAGTGTGGAGGAGACACAAAAGGGCAGTCATTACAAGCAGAAAGTGGTGTTAAGGTCAGAAATAGAAAGTCTTTATTCAGTCCAATAGCAGAAAGTGGTGTCGAGGTCAGAAATATAAAGCCTTTATATAGTCTAATAGCAGAAAGGGGTGTTGAGGACAGAAATATAAAGCCTTTATATAGTCTAATAGCAGAAAGTGGTGTTGCGTTCACAAATATAAAGCTTTTATACAGTCTAATAGCAGAAAGTGGTGTTGAGGTCAGAAATATAAAGTCCTTATACAGTCTAACAGCAGAAAGTGGTACTGAAGTCAGAAATATAAAGCCTTTATCTAACATTAAGAAGAACTTAGAGGCTGTGGAGATGTGGTTTTAGAGACGCTACGGATACCGTGGACAGACAGAGTGACTTACAATGACTGCCTGGAAATGGGTAACGAAATTAGTATTCTATATATATATATATATATATATATATATATATATATATATATATATATATATATATATATATATATATATATATATATATATATCTGTGTGTGGCATCTGTGGCTTAGGCACTGCAAGTCTGACATGTAATTCCAACATACCACGATCGAAACACACTGCTGGCTGCTTGAATTTTTATCATGGTATGGGGGTGTCACAGGTCGACCCAGCCTAAAATGGGTACCAGGATGGCTGTCCTGGGAAAGTAAAGATGGTCAGCATAATGCTGACCACATTACCCACCTAGTGCCGATGGTCAGTAAAAAATATGGGCACTCTTCCCATATGCCCGATACGCCTAAAAGCATGAAAAGATCCGTACTTATACTATATATATATCTGCAAATCAGACAATACATCATGATCTTGAAATCTAGGCCTTACAAACTCACTGTGGATCAGTCACAGTTATGATGGTTTGGACATATATGTAGAATGGGAGAAATTTGGCCACCAGGACAGGCATGGCAGGCTAAGAAACATGGTGCCAGACCTCCAGGATAACCAAGGGTTCACTGGGAAGGCAACATCTGGCAGTCTTTTAACAAAGCCAACAAGAAAACTGCAGATAGAGAAATGTTTGGTGATCTCTCCGACAAACTTTAACACCCCAGAGTAAAAAGGATCAACTAAGTAAGTAAGTAAGTACCATCCAGTAACAACTTATTTATTAGTTGTGTATCCTTTACAGGACATTGCAGAACCAACCCCAACACTTTCTGGCTGTTTTGATTTCTCTAGGCAAATGTACGTCCAGTAGTTTGCCAATCCAGTAACAATGTCTAAGCATAAAAACTATACACGCTGCAACATTAACATAAAACATAAAGTTACATATTTTATCTGTTTAAAATACATAAATTACAACTTTAGTCAAACTAATATAAACACACATATTATTATAAATGAGAAACCCCACCCCCCCCCCCCCCCCCCCCACCCACCCACTCACCCCCCTTCCCCAAATAATTAAGGTGTTTGTACTCATCAAAAAGTGTATAAAAAGGTGCTGATACTCCCAGATCTATTAAAGTAGTGCTGAAAAAACAAACCATGATGCCAGAGAGAAAAAAAAGGTGCAGGAAGTGTGCACCGCTGCATACAGAAAAAAAGTCTGGTGTTTACTAATTCTGTACTTACCTTATCTGCATTGCTAACAATAACAGGCATGATAAAATATATGACACAGATCAGACAGAATACTGACCTGGTGAGACAAGGAGCCCAGTAGATCCTCGTGCAGGCAGTACCACCAGTGCACCATGTTGCTACCAAACCCATACAAGCCAATTCCAGCGTAGTCTATCATAAAACATGTATAATGCACCAACTCAGACCTGCAGAGTATCAAAGAGGAAAGTAGAGTGGTTGAGCTCTCTTCATGAGACAAGCAGACTAAGACACCAGTCATTCTAATTCTAAGACAAGCAGAGAAGTTAAGATACTAGTCATTGTTATCATGAGACAACTGGTTAATGGGCTGTTCTGTCAGGTTTGCATTAAAAACCACATAAATACAAAATAATATTTTGATTTAGTAAGACTGATATACCCCCCCCCCCCCCCCCCCCCCCCCTTTAACCCAATCCCACATAACCTGTAAAGAGGACCCACCAACCAACAATGAAAAGAATTTCTCTTTAAATTTTTGGTTACACATTTCAAGTTATTTCAAATACTTTATTTATTTGCCATTTAGCACATTATTATTATCATTTTAGCTACACATCAAAACAGGGTTCAGGTCTAGTAGGACAGCCACCCCTTCCCTTTTGTGCCAGACTGTGGCTAGACAACCTTAACTACTTCAGGTACTGTCCTGTATGTCCTTCAGTCCCGTACGGGAATTTAACAAAAGTGTTATATTTCAACCCTTTCTATCCGGGGTTAATGATTAAGTGGTTTAAGGAGCCATATTGCAGATGCAATCCACCAGGACCACATCCTAGACACCCCGAAAACAATTAAAAGCATCCTTGGGGTGGGGGGGGGGGGGGGGGGGGGGGGGGGGGGGGGGAGACGGACGATTTATGCCAATGTGAGTGGGTCCTGTGAAAGTGCTGTCTAGTCTAGTTCAGTGTTCCTTACGTCCACGGCTGCCAATAGAGTTTTGATCAAAACCCAAGCTAAGCTGACTCACAGACACACACAAAAACCAAGTAATACAAAAGCAAAGAACGACAATTTCAAAAAAAAAAAAAAAAAAACCTAAGAACGATAAAAAATACAAGTTTTATAGTCACTACACGACACATTTACACCCCCCCCCCCCCCCCCCCCCCCCCCCCCGCTTTTTTAAATATATATATTTTTTAAAAACCCAAGATTCCAAAATATGAACCCAAGGATTCAAATAAAAACCCAGATCGGGGGGGGGGGGGGCGGGGGGAATGGGGGTATTGGCAGCACTGCTTATTGCTAGGGTTGCGACTAACTGCAGTTTAACAGTTACCCGCCAAAACATAAATTTTATAAATAAGTAAGAAAACTGTTCATGAAAACACTGAGGGGAACAATTCATTAATTCTCGTGTGTACTTGATTACTCTGACGATAACCAAATAAAGATAACAACAGTAAATCATAATGGTTTAAAGATTCAGTCAACTAATAATTACTGCTTTTCTGGCAAAGTTGGATTAAGGTACGGCAAAATTCTCAAAGAAAATACATAAGGGATATAATTCAATGCCTTTTTTTTTCAAAGGGAGATAATACTTGTCAAATTTACTTTTTATTTCAATTTCTGTTATTTTTATTCCGCCTTGAAAACCTAGCTAAATTGTAAAATAATTATTTTTGACTTTTAAACTAAACACAATCTAGAACTAAAAAACTTGCATGCAATTAACACATTTATTTTATCTGTTTAAAAACATTCTGCAAAACATAATGTTCTATTGTAAAATCCTTGCATTTTAGAAATGTCCTTGGCATTTTTTAACAAAATATGCTACGTTTCAACTTCACGGGTCAAAACCCCATAATTGCTTTAATATTTATTTGAATGGCCTTCACCGAAGGCCATAATGAATTAATGTCATATCCCCCACCTACTCTTTCAGCCACGGCGTATGTCAGAACCCTGAGATGGCATCATGACTGGGCTCCAGGAGATCTATCTTATTTGTTAAGCGGCAAAATGTTGGAGGTTTAATATTTACTTGAATGGCCTTCACCGAAGGCCATAATGATCTAATGTCATATCCCCCACCTACTCTTTCAGCCAAGGCGTATGTCAGAACCTTGAGATGGCATCATGACTGGGCTCAAGGGGATCGATCTTATTTGCCACGTGGTAAAATTTTGGAGGTTCCAGCAGTCTCAATGCCATGCAGAATCAATCAGGTGCCGTCTCCACAATGAAGGTTGGCTGCAATGGATCTCCAACAAGCCCTGTCTCTTGCCCTTGATGTACTGCTGTTCGTCCATCTCTTGATGTTATCCTCCCACTTGTAACGCTGTCTGCCTTTTGCTTGCCTACCTTGAACCTTTCCCTCTAGGATGATCTTTACAATACTGTTATGTCTTTTAACTCTTTGAGTCCCAAGGAACGCATCATACGTTCATAGGTTCCTACATAGAAGCCCAATGAACGCATGATACGCTGATTTATGACTTTCTTGACTACCCCCTGGGCCTGTGTTGCTAAACCCCCTGGGACTCAAAGAGTTAATGTGGCCAAAATATTTCACTTGTCTCTTTTTTATTTCACCTAGCAACTCATGCAGTACGTGAGGACATTCAGATGCTTGGACTCCAGAATTCACCATATCACGGTCATGGCGGGCCGTTCACTTCACTATTCAACCACCTGAAATCACAACCATTCAGCGCCAAGATAATCGAGGCCAGGCTGCAAGGTTTCCTTATAACGACGACTACAATGGAAGGTATTTGCAACTCTTAAGTTAACTTTTTGAATGGTGAACTTATGAGCACCAGTAGAGCATTTATTCGTCCAGTTCTGGGCAGACCTAACTTGGATGTGGCAGTGCGAGCACAAGTTACAAAAACTGTCAACAAAAACAAGAAAGCAGTAGGTGTTGAAGTAATAAACGATGGAAGGAAATATGTGGTCAACGCAAAAATTTAAAAAAAAATAAAAAGATCGTGCTGTGAATTCCCCACAAACGTTATGACGTTTCTCGGGGTGAGGTTCGATCGCAGCTTGTCATTCAGGGAACACGTTGACCATGTGATAACAAAAGCACGCAAAGGTCTATCTGCAATGAGGATTATGGCTGCTTCCAACATTGAGCAAAGACTACTAATACTTCTATTCTACGGTCTGGTCCTTTCCCCCATTGAATATGCTCTGGCCATCCTCACTGTCAGTGCTACCCAGATTGAACGACTCGAAAAGGTGCAAAATGAAGCCATGCGCATTATTTTGGGATGTACTAGAGACACATCCTGTGGAGCAATGAGGTATCTACTTGACTTTCCAACAATGAACCAAAGGATCAGGATGTGGAGGGCTCGGGCATATCTCAAAATATGTGCTGATAAGAAACACCCACTGCATCAAGCGCTTTTTAGTGAAAAGGGCGACAGACTGAAGAGGGGGAAATCGTGGCTAGGTCGGGCAGAAGATGTTATTAGGCAAATATGCAGCCTAACCGACATCATACCTGGTGCAGAATGGATACCTGTGCCTCAGGCGTTTATTTGTATATTTTCCTGTATTGTCACACTCAACAGGCGATGTAGAGAAGAGAATCCTGTTGCTGTTAATGCAGAGGTCAACGCTCTCATCGGTGAAAATTCAGACGAAGCAGATGCAATAATCTATACAGACGGATCCGTTATACGCCAAAGAAGAAGCGCATGGGCATTTACAGCACGCTCAGCGGGCAGAACTGTCAAAGAAGCCAACGGCGCCTTCTCCATGACAACCAGCAGCATGACGATGGAGGTGATGGCAGTGACACAAGCGCTTGTCTGGCTTGAAACACAAAAATACACCCGCGTGTGTATACTCAGTGATTCAATGAGTATGATCCGGAGGGTTCAGGCAGGTTCAGTGCGAAGACAATGGCTTGAATCATTACAGAAGTCCACTGTCCGTGGAGTCACCTTTATTTTTGTTCCGGGACACGCAGGCGTCGATGGAAATGAAAGAGCTGACAGGTTGGCTGGATCCGCTATAACTACCGACGGTCAGCCTATGGATCATGCTGATATTATCAATGCCCTCAGAGAAATGGGAAGGATAGACGACTTTGGTGGCAGTGAATCCACATCACTCGCCAGAATAGCAGACTTGGGAATTAAGATCGGCACAGCAAAAAACGAGACGCACACCAGCTACGCCAGAAGACTTGTTAATCAACATAGAACTGGTACTATTAGCCATCGGACGTTGGGGTTCATACTGAGGGGAGGATCTGAGCACCTATGGACATGTCCGGAGTGCAATGAGGATAACCCAACTAACTAACTAACTAACTAACTAACTCATGTTATCTGGTATCTAGCCCAGGAAACATCTGGAAAGTTTAAAGATCCCAGAAATAGCAGATCTTCCGGTTGGGCAGAATCTTCAGGATCATATGTTTTTCGACATTTGTGTCAGGATATCAAGAACTGGTGGAGTCAGCAGCAGTTCAAGTGGTTTGACTCAGGTTTTCTGAGCTCCCCTTTCAATTTAAAAGTGCTGGCTTTTATAAGCACAACAATGGAGACAAAGGAGAAGGACTGGCCTGACCTGTCCTAACATTTTATTGAGATAATGCCCAACAATATTCTTATGTATATCTTTAACTACGCCGAAGAGACTAAGGTGGAACTAGCGGACAGAAACAGGGGAGACAACGGCTTCACTTGCCTGCCCTCCACCATGAGACCAGAGAGCCTTGGTATAATCAGTATAAAATGTGCAGACTGTTTGACTATCCTCTGATCTACACTAACTAGCGGTCCAGGAAGAGGGAGAAGTCTTGATACGAGGTGTTCGAGTGTAAGAAGATTGTCAACGCTAACTCTCTGCAAGATGTGGGCAAAAGTTCACAGAGAAGGGACCAGTCCGCCTGCAAGCAACACAGATATGACTCTCACGAGTACTGGGAGTGTCTGATTAAAAACAGAGCTTTGACCATCTACCACCCAGACAGGACATGCAAGATGGGTCCTAAGGGGGATCCAAAGGCTGTGGTGGATCCCCAGGTGAGAGTACAAGGGATATCTGGACTCTGTGTGGCCGATTCTACATTGTTTATCTGTAACCAATTTGTTAAAGTGATATTTCTTTATTCTACAAATTAAATATTGCAAAGATGTTAGAGTTGTTAGGATACTATTACCTTTGCTTCTTCTGAAAGAAGATGGCAATATGGTTAGGACATTAGTCAGTCTAATTATGAAACAAGACGGTAGAGTGATTAGGAAATTAGTCACTAGGATATAAGTCACTTTACTGATGAAACAAGATGGTAGAGTCATTAGAATATTAGTCCCTCTATTGATGAAACCTGTGGTAGAGTGATTAGGATATTAGTCACTCAAATTATAAAACAAGATGGTAGAGTGGTTATGATATTAGTCACTCTAATTGTAAAACAAGATGGTAGAGTGGTTATGATATTAGTCACTCTAATTGTAAAACAAGATGGTAGAGTGGTTGGGATATTAGTCACTGTCATGAAGTGGCTTCAGTTATATATATGTGTGTGTGTGTGTGTGTGTATATATGTATATATATCCCCAAACCCCATAGTTAATAAATAAAGTCTAGAATGTTCTGCACCATAGAAATATATGACATGGAATTTAAATGTGTTGCTGGGGATTCAATCAATCTATGGTAAGGGTGGGAAAAAATGTAAACGTCACTCCTTACCGACACCTCAACCTAACCACGCATTTGAATGGATAACATCATGGGAGAAGGTTAACATTGGAGAGTTTGGTTATAAAACGTAAGAATAATTAGAAAATAAATTATCTGGACCTGTAAAGAATTATAAAAAAGATATAGGAATAGTTCTTTGTAAATAGCGAGAGCAAATTCTTTGATTCTGATATCAACTCTAGAAAAAAAATTAGAAAAATTGATAAACACGGTCATCGTGAACAAAGAGATAGTTAACAGTTTCAGTAGATGTTTATAATAAAAATATATCTTGGATTTTTCATAATTGATGGCTGTTGATAAATATTAAAGTCCTGTAAGTATTAACAGTTAAAGAAGGTGAAGCCAAACAACTAATATTATTAATATGAACTAGGCATGTTCTTTGCCATTGAAAGTTATTTTAGCGGAAGACGAATGGAAGCGACAAAGCAGACCGGATGTTTACCTTTGGGTGGGCGGTGGTTAAACTAATAGACTAAGCTTTTTTTTAAAGGTGAAGTCGGAATTGATTTAACTAAGTAATAGTTAAGTAAAACTATTAGCCTGTTGAGTGAAATTCTATAGATACTGGTTTAGAACAGATATATATACATATGTATGAATATGTGTACTTTATGATGTAATTCATTTCATTTTGAATTGAGTTCGTTTGATGTTGGTGAGAACATCTGAAGTTTGAATTATTTACTTTGTGTATCAGAACTTGTTTGATTTCTGCCATTGGCGTAAAAGCACAACTTTGTGTAGTTTTAAATAGCTACCTTTAGTTTTCTGTTTTGTTCATTCGTTAAGAATATTTTAATGAAATAAATATCTTGTGATGAGTGTGTTGTAATAAGAATCTTAAATAATATCTGAAACTTTGGTTGGTGATAATAAGAAAAATTTAATGTTTGTCTTAATCTTAAGATGAGAAGTAAAAATTATGACACTGAATAATTGTTTGCATTTTATGATATGTAAAAGTAACATAGGAAAGAGGGTTGGCACTTGTATGCCGTATTCCTTATATAAGTAAACCGCATTATTAGTGAAAGTTTCTTGGGGTCAGTATCTATTAAAGCAAGGTCACTCTAATTAGGTAAATAGCCAACGACTTAACTCAATGTTGAAGATGAGATTAAAGTTGACCACCTAATTCCTTGCTTCGGGATAAGAAAACTCAGAAAATCAATTCTTTTCTTCTTGGATTTCCCTAGAGTAGTTTCACAATTCGAGCCATAGATTCTGACTAATTCTATCCTGTGCTTTATGACAGTCACTCTAATTATAAAACAAGATGGTAGAGTGGTTGGGATATTAGTCACTCTAATTATAAAACAAGATGGAAGAGTGGTTGGGATATTAGTCGCTCTAATTATAAAACAAGATGGAAGAGTGGTTGAGCTATTAGTCAATCTAATTATAAAACAAAAATGTAGAGTGGTTTACAGCAGATGAACACGAAGAAGAAAAGCCCCTGAAGCTAATTAACAGACTCTGCAACCTCTCAGCCACACCCCTACCAATGAAACACATTCAAGCAAAGACTGACCTGTTCTGGAAGCAATGACTCTAACCTCTCAGCCACACCCCTACCAATGAAACACATTCAAGCAAAGACTGACCTGTTCTGGAAGCAATGAGCACAAGTACTGGAGATGTACAAGATGATCATGGTGACAATGCCCACGGCCATGGGCCACATGTAAGGATCGGTGATCAGCTGGAATTCGCCCCACAAAACTGTGGTCCACACCAGGACCATAAACAAGGCTATCAAATGGGTCCATGTGTTCATCATCTCATTGTGCAACTGAAACACAAGATTGATACAGGTGAAGGTGTTATCTCCACAATGGAGTTTTATCTTGCAAATTTCAGCAGAAAGTTCTGGTTGTTCATCCTCTTATATTTTACAAATCTGACTTATGTGTGTGCAGATTGTTGGTTCCTCACCTCTCAGACAGACACACTCCAACCTCAAAGGAAACACTCCCTAATAAGTTGATTGTACAACATGCTTGTTCAGGAGGTAGTAGGTCTATTTCCCCTCCGCCCCAATAATGGGGCCCTAGGACTCACATGGAGGTCAACGGAGTCTGATGGCAGTGCATCCACAGCTGTCTCTGGAAATATTTTGTAGTGAGGCCCTAATCTCTTCCATGGCAGACCACAAATATGATCTTGTTTCTAAAACGCACCAAAAATCGAACCTTGGTATGCTGAAGAATGTGAAACTTGCTTCAATCAGGTGGCAACTCCACAGTGAAGGCCGGCTGCAATAGATCGCAATCATGCTGTCTCATGTCCTGGTTGTACACTCTCTCAGACTGTTGCCTGTCCATCTCTTGATGTTGTTGTCCTCCTATATGTATCGTTAACTACCTCTTGCTCTCTTGTCTTCAACCTTTCCCTCCAGTATGGTTTTTAAAGTGTCATGTGTGTCTCTTAATGTGGCCAAAGTATTTCAATTGTCTTTTTTTTTCCAGTAATTCTCTTTTCATCTGTAGTCTTTCCAGAACTTCTGCGTTGGGCTGTTTTTGTTTCCAAGAAATACAACCTATTCTTCTGTATACCCACATCTCCAGAGACTCACTTGTTGATTTCTAAATCAAATATAGTAAGCAACAGTTTTAAAAGGTGAGGTGACCATTTTGCCCTGATATCTTAGAATAAATTTAGGTACCAATTTTATTAGAGAACTTCAAAGAAAAGGGACAATAAATTGAGTAAAGTTGAAATCTGGTTTCCGTTGGCCAGTTACTGAGTTGCGACACTGTAAGCTGTGAATAAAAAAGTAAATGTTGATTATCTGTGCTACCACAGTGAGTGTTCTGAATTTATATTGACAAATTTAGGAAATAGTGAGGGGCTGATTGCCACAGAACTGCCAGTGTGTCTTATGCAATAAAGTATACGCAACTGCTGGTGTGTCATGGCTGTGGCTTCCATCAACTATGAATAGGAATTATGGTCAAAGGCTGTAAGTGTTGGCACCTCTGGCGATTGCCTCATGTACTTTACGAATGTGTGAGCGTTGAATTTTGCTGACTGACTTTTCACATGGGGTTCCACGGTCCCAGTCTAAAGTGAAAAAAAAAAGAATACACCCACTGCGTCCTAACAAGCATTTCATATTTCTTCTTCTTCGTCTTCTTCGCGTTCACCGGCTGTAAACTCCAGCAGAAAGGTCTGGTTGTTCGTCCACTTCTGGACTGCAGTCCTGTTTCAGAACCTGAGTGTAGTGTGTGCGTCCGTTTGACAGATCTGACTCATTTTTGTGCAGACGGTTGGTTCCTTGCCCCTCAGGCAGATGCACTCCGACTTCAAAGGAAGCTCCCAATTAGTCGACTCTTACGACTTGCTTTTGGGTAGGCGGTGGGTCTATTCCTGTTTTCCCTATAACAGGGCCCCGGAACCCACACGGGGAAAGCATTTCTTACAAGGTGACTAATCAGGGGATTTTTGTGCGACGTCAGAGAGCATCTGCCTGAGAGGTGAGGAATCAATAGTCCAAATACAAATAAGCCAGATCTGTAAAACGGATGTGAACGCAAAAACTCAAGTTCTGGAGCAATACCAAAGTCTAGAAATGTAAGAACAACCAGAAATTTCTGCTGGGGTTCACAGCCAGTGAATTGTAAAAAGAAGATTTGAGGCAGCAGTGGCTATTTTGTGGTTTTCCTTGGCACAGAACTGAAGCAATTATTGGATGACCTGTTTGTGATGAAGCTGGAACCACAACTGACAGCCTGATAGTAATGACAGTCCTGTAGTGACCTGCATGTGACTATATGTCTGCAGCCCCAAAGGCATGAAAAGGGTGCTTTACTTTTTTCATTTACCAAACGTTATCACCTCGCCTATATCCCACAACACAATCACAACTTAGAACATTGGTTCCCAGTTAGATAAGATCTGTGGACCCTCTCTTATTTGTAAAGGTCTATGTGTACCCCCATACGTTTTTAACAGTAATATGTCTTCTTCTTCTTTGTACGCTCAGGTTAGACCGTCAGGTGGGCTGCCTCTAGGAATTTGCATGTCAGTTGCAACAGCTTGTTCTGCACACTTTGCTCTCAAGGCTAGGTTTCTCTTCATAGCTGTAAGTATTAGTGAGCAGGCCTGCAGAAGATGCTTAGGTGCTTGTGATTACATCTGACAGGCACAGTGTGAACAGTTTTTATTCTATGCATGTGGTAGTTCAGCATGCAGTGTCCTCTTCTTATATGGACAATTGTTACATGTTTTTTTCTGTTGAGTCTTCTGAGGCAGTCTTAGGAGTGTTAACTTTTGGTTTGTTCTCACCCCAATTTCTTGTATTCCCCTTGATAAGTATTTTTATATCTGGTAATAACAATCAATGGGTGTGTTGTTTTTCCTCTTTATTCCATATTTTGCAAATTTTGTCCACAAACTCATTTCCTGGTATGCTGCAGATGACCCGGATCCACTAAAGAATGATTTAATATTTTATGATAGTTTATTTAGATGGCAGTATTATCTGGAGAGAAAAAAAAAGACTAAATCTACATTAGAATTGTGCGCGTACACGCATACAGAAAAAAAAAATATACAAAAGGCTGAGTTTTTGTGTGTGTGTTGTGAAACATCCTTTAAATTCATTCAAGGACCACCAATTGAAAACCAATGACTTAGAACTTTTAAGAGATTCACTAAGAGAAAACACACCTGAAAGATACTGAGGCAGTAGCTGGACCAGGGCTGGTGCAATGGCCTGAAACCAGTTTTCACATGTGGCTCGTGGAACAGCAATGGCACTTCATCTCTGCTGAGGGTGGCTTGAGGGCGGTTCATGGTGGTTCCCCCTTGCTGTTGAAAATGTATAATGTTAAGCATTACAATGATCATGTGACTGAATATTCTATATAACACTATAATTAAGAGAATTAACAAGCAAACTAGAAAATCAAAATGAGTCTCTGGAGACGAAAATATTGTTAATTTAACCCTTTCACCACGAGAAGCTGAAAAGATTTTTTTTAAAAGAGTTCTCAAGACCATCTTCATCGCAAATCAGATATGACCATAAGTGCTCTGATCTTCTCCTAAGTATGACTTGAGGTGTTTTTAGGCTAACAATTTGCTATGGTTTGATGTAAGACTGATGAAATAATGAGTAGCTCTGACTTAAGTTTTCTTTTAGTTCCAACCGGTATACCCAGGGTATGCAATATATTCAGTAAAAAACTGATATGAGGATATACGACACAGAAGAATAGGTCATAATTCAAGAAAACAAAACAAAAGCAATCAAATGTGGAGGTCTTGGAGAGACAAGGAATAAAAAGAGAGCTGCTAAAAGAAATTGGCTATCCTCCAAATAACAGTCCCAAATTATCGAGGCTAGGAAAAAACTGTAACAGGGCTTCAATGTTTGAGACTGCTGCCACAAAAACTGCGCTAAATATTAAGTGACTAGTGCCACTGCGGTAACATCGCATCAAGGTAAGTTCCATCCATAACCCTTGTTATTGTCGCGGTTCCACTGTTGTGACAGATTCTGGTAGCGGTGTAACTGCAACACTCCTTGTCCTAAGACTAACCCTAAACCTAGTACCCAGGGTAAAAGTTAAACCTAATACCCAGGGTAAAAGTTAAACCTAATACCCAGGGTAGAAGATAAACCTAGGACCCAGGGGAGATGTTAAACCTAGGACCCAGGGGAGAAGTTGAACCTAGCACTCAAGTGTCGGAGCTGTTGACACCCTCGATGATTTGGGAACGTTATTTGCAAGAGTGTTTCCCATGGTATAATCACAGGAAGTCAGCAATTTACATATGATTAAGGGCCTGTTAGGGTATTTTCTTAGCCTCAATAATTTGGGACCGTTATTTGGAGGATAGCCAAGAAATTTAAAAATGGGAGGAACAAATATTTCAGCCACATTAAAAAAAAAAAAAAAAAAAACTTTTAAAAACCATATGGGAAAGAAAAGTTGGAGGCAAGGGAGAAAGAAGTAGAGGATAAAAGTGAGAAGATAACATCCAGATACACAAACATCAGTGAGAGAGTGCATAGACAAGATAACAGACTAAGTGGTGGAGATTCAGTGCACAAATAAATGCAATAAAAGGAGGTAAAGGACCCTTTTCCACGCCTTCATGTGTATTGGGCATATAGGGCTATACCTAAATTTTAAAGACCAAGTGTTAGTGGGTGTGTGATGTGGTCAGCATCACAGGGCCGCTTTTACTTCCCAGGACTGTACCTGATACCCACTCAAGGCTCGGTCAACCTGATAGACAAGGTCATTTTTTAAAAGTCCAGCTTTCTTAGTACCCGAATCCGTGATCTTCAGGCAAGCATCTAGCCACTACACCATGGCGGCTCTAAAAAAAATCCAGCTCCTTTTGGATTCAAACTGCTGAACTTTGGATCTGCAAAAGGTTGACTAGCCACTACACCATGGCAATTCCTTAAGTAATGATAATATATTTAAAATAGTATGAAATGTATAGATAAATTCTTTTAGAGAAAATGTCTATACATGGTTAAAGGGGACCTCAGTCCCCTTAAAAAATTATGGGAAAAGGGGGTAGGGCTCTGAGTCAGCTAAACTATAGGGCCAGGGTCTCAAGGAACCAAGAGACTGGATTCCCAAAGTTTCAGTGCATATGTTCAACAGTGCTGATCTCTTTATTTTGTTGAACTGCTAATCAATTCAGTATCATAAATTTAAAATTGTCAATATGGTATAATAGTTTTAATTTATTAAACTTGAACTTAATTTTCCCATCAATCTTTACTTTGTGTCTGATTAGAAATGTAAACTACTAAGTAAATAATTAGTAATTTTCATTATAATATAATTTTAATTATAAATAATAGGATAATCGTCAACTGTTCCTTTAAATGGGAGATACAGTGTCAACTAAGACTGTTATTTCACCATTTGATAATTGTGTACTGTATAAGTCAATATATACGACTAAGACCATTTAAAATTAGTGTTTACACTCTTGGTAGGTCTTAGAGTGGAGACTTATTTTAAAAATTTTTCTTAAGTGCTTAGATTAGGTCTTTGTTCTTATTCTCTGACTAATTAAATTAATTATAAAATAACTAATTTAGTGACTATTGTTCGATATATATATATAATAATAAATACAATTTCTCTTTCAAAAAGCATACAATTTATGAATGTAAAAAATTATCAACGAATAAAGGAATTACTCGATAAAAACTTGACAAACGAGAATTTAGTTTGTAATCGTCACAGGGCGTGAATCGGCACTAAAACTAAATCAAGTGAATTGAGTTTACACACAGCCGGCATCCACTCACACAATCCGCCTGCAACACGACTACAGCATCACAACAAATAAAGTAAACAGTCTACCAAACTCCTACACCTGGAGCTACTCACAGTGTTTGTTTCCCCGACAGATTGTGTTAAAGAGAAGCAAAGGCTAGATCCATGTCTGTGAGAGAGTCTACAGGGGTATGTATGAGAAAGTCCTGCGGTGAGTGGTGGTGGTGAATATACCTGCTGTTTCCTGGGCTCCTTTTTAACAAACTCAAGGACGTCAAGGGAAGTTGGCCAGCAGACGTGCTGCCGCTTCAGTCGTTGTCACTTTCGTATTTCTAGACTAAGTCATTTTTATTACCTATCCTGTTCAACCCCTCTAAGTAATAAATGAGATTATATTTTGTCTTTTATGATACTTCATAATATTAATATCAGGATCGCAGAACCTGAGGGTTTCGGCCAGAGCTTTTTCTTAGAAAAATTACTATGAATGGCATGGCACCACTAGTATTGGAACTCTGCGCAGGCTGCTGAGGATGGGGATGGAGCGTGAATGGGAATGTCCCGAGTGCTGTGATGTAAATTCTTGACTCAACTCTATTAACTCCTATAAAAAAAAAAGTGCCGGTTACTCACACAAAAAAGTGTCTGAAAAAGTGCCGGTACTCACAACGTGTCTATTGCAATAGGACTGAAAAAAATGTTTACATAAAAAGGTGCCGGCACTCATCACAAAGTCTCTATTGCAGCGCTGGAAAAAAAAATATCTTAACATTTAAAAAAAAAAAGTACTTCGTACCGCGGCGTACAGCTTGAAAAAAAAAAAAAAAACAATGAACACCTTTTGACAAGTGTGTCATTTACTAGGTATTCTATTTAGAAGGGCCATCATCATCATGTGCCAGGCCAATTAGCGTATGCGTTCATGCATCTCCACAGATCACGATCTCTGGTTGCCTGGAACAACTCTCTTATGGATACTCCACCCCCCCCCTCCCCCACCTTTGTCATCGTTTCAGCCCATCCAACGTCATCTCTCTTGGTTTGCCTCTACCTCTTTTTCCACTGATCTTTCCAGTTGTCACGGTGTTCTCCAGTGTGTCTCTTCTCATAATGTGGCTAAAGAACAGAGTTTGTCTCGATTGTTGCGTATAGAGATCTACTTTCATTAGCTTTTTTTCAAACAATAGTTGTTAATTACTCTGGCCGTCCTAGGTATTCGTAACATTCGTCTCAGAAACCACATCTCTGTTGCTTCTAAATTCTCCTTAATTTTTTCACTGACATTCCAAGATTCGCTGCCATAAAACAGAACAGGTTCTATGTAACATTTTAGCACTCTCTTTCTGACTTTAAATGAGAGCGATTTATTACATAAGATATTTTTCATTTTCTGAAATGCAGCTTTTGCCTGACCTATTCAGCTTTTAATCTCTGTCACACATTTTCCATCTGATGATTTGATTGTTCCTAGATATTTGAATTTATTGACTTGGTTAAGTCTATTTCTTTAATTGAGATATCGCAATTTGGAGTTATCTCTTCTTTGATATAACCATTACTTCCGTTTCCTTAATATTCAGTTATAAGTCCTTTCTTAGCTCTCTGAGTCCCAAGGAACGCATCATACGTTCATGGCTTCCTACCTAGAAGCCCAATTAACCCATGATGCGCCGATTTTATGACTTTATTTACTACCCTCTGGGCCTGTGATGCTAAATCCCCTGGGACTCAAAGAGTTAGCACTCTCCATCCCCACAATCTCCAGCAGTTGTTGCAAATTAGTTGCATTTTCAGCTATCAAAGCTATATTCAAAACATATAGGTGCTTAGGTGCAAACTTCAACTGCTCCAATATGCTGAGAGAAGAAATACAATCTATAATACAATCTGGAAATAAAGTATACTATGCCCTTCAACATCTGCTAAAGTTAAAATGTCTGTCTCGCATCACCAAAATCAAAAATATATAAAACGGTGATAAGACCAGTCCTGTTATATATCTCTAAATCTTTGAGCACAACTTAAAGAAATGAAGCCTTACCACAGGTTTTCGAAAACAGCGTCTTACAATGAATCTTTAGACTTATCAAAGATGCAAACAGAGGGGAATGGAGAGTGAGAAGCAGCAACGAAATCATAATCTGTTTAGATCACCACTGGTATCATGAGAGCTAATAGACTGAAAGGGTTGGGGCATTTTGAGAGAATTTCAGATGACAGAGAAGTGAAAACTGTATACACAAGGGACATGAATGGTCGTAGACCACGAGGTAGACCAAGAAAACAATGGAGAGATAATATCCAGACATACCTGCAAACACTTGGTGTCACCTATTAGAAAGAGAAGGTCAACCAGGGAGATGGATTGATGCAGGCAATGAACCTCAGGGGCTCGGAATGAAGAAGAAGAAGAAGAAAAAGAAAATTATATCGTCTTCAAAACGCAAATTGTTTATATAGTATCCTCCAACTCTTATTCCTGCTGTCTCTTTAATGTTCTAAAAATTGTTTCACAATACAGACAGGAAAGGTTTGGGGACAAGAAAGATTCCTGTCTTATTCCTTGCTTTATCGGTTCAAAAGTAAGTACCCAATCTGTTACCCACTTTAATTGCTGCTACTTGGTTCCAGTAAATGTTTTTAATTATTCTGAGATTTTTCCGGTCTACATTGATGTCTTCCAACATTTTAATCATCTCCTCATGTTTAACTTTGTCAGATGCTTTGGTATAATCTATAAAGCACAAATATAAGTTCCTTTGTATGTCCAGTGATCTTTCTATCAGTGTTCGTAATATGTATACTACATTACTCGTCCCTTTACTTTTCATAAATCCATACTGCTCTTCACTCATTTCCATTCTCATTTTCTTCTTGTTCTTCTCATTAAAATTCCAAGTAGTAATTTGGTGACATTATTTATTAAGTTGATTGTACGAAATTCTTTGCATTCAAATGCTCCTGGTCTTTTGGGTGACGCAATAAATACATATTTCATTATATCACTTGGTATGTACCCAGTGTTACAAATGTCATTCATCAGTTTAGTTAATATTTCTACCACAAATTTCCCCAGTACTTCTAATTCTTCAACCGAAATTTCACCTGGCCCAGTTGACCTTCCTTGTTTATGTGTTTTATGGCATCGCTGACTTCTTCCTTTAGTATAGACAGACTTTCTAAATGTCTATCTTCTGGTAATTCTGCTCTCTTTCCATCATACAACTCCTTTTGTATTCATCCCATCTAGTTATTTTATCATCTTCCTCCATTAAGATTTCTCCTACTTTTGATTTCAGACATCCTGTGTTTATTCGTATCTTTTCTCCAGATAGATGGTTAATTTGTTTGTTCACAATTTGTGCATCTTTACTAGGAGTGTGTTCAATTTTATTGCATCGTTTATTTAGCCACTCTTCTTTTTGTCTTCATAAACTTTTGCTTTATTTCTTTAATTTATCTTGTCATCTTTTTCTTTGTTTCAAAGGGTACAGATATTATTAGTCAAAAATAAAAGAAATTCGCCGCGTTTTAAGAAAACAGCAGCGTCTGCGCAATTTAAGTTAGAGAATTAAAAGGGCATCGGAAATCTAAGGCCACACGCAAAAATTCGCATTAATCCGTCCTGAAGTTTTTGAGATATTTTTTAAAATGTGACGGCGTGAGTTTTGAAACGCTTTATATCCAGGCTGTCGATTTTTGACAAATACATCCGATTTCAGCTAAACCTTAATTAAATGCTTTATGCGACATGTTGCTAAGGAGCATTGTGTTCATTATTTTCTCCCACCATCTATGAAGTATGAAGTGGAGTGGGGGAAAAAAGAGGGGGGGGGGGGGGCAAGCAGCATCATACATCTGTGAAAAGTGGGTAATAAATGTGCTAGTTATCCTCATTAGAATGGCATTTGTTTTATCTTTGGACTCAGTAGCTTCTAAACAATATATCCACCATGTTAATGACACACTGTTAGTAGGACTGTATATATTCATAGTACAACTTCTATCGTAATCACAACCTAAATCAGATTAAAACGTGAAACAATGCAAATTACTTTTTGGACGTATAAATAATTACATAAAATATAAATTGAAAAAAAAAAAACAACAACAACAATAACGAAATATATGCTCTGAGAACTCAGTTAACACTGTATATCCCGTTTATAACCCTGAAGGCTGAACAGGATATTTTTTTGCAAAACTACTACTACTAATACTCAATAACTACTTTTAAAACAATGTACAGTTCCTTAAAAAGTTAGTTGCGTATCCTTTACAGGACGTTGCAGAACCAACCACAGCAGCCCCTGGCTGTTGTGTGGTTTCTCTAGGCAAATACGTCCAGTAGTTTGCCATTGCTTCTGGACGGTCGGCTTCTTGAAACCACCGTCGAAACCAACGCAAGGCGCATGGCCCGCAGCTGGGATCGAACCCGGCAACCCGGCACTGCGAAGCGTTCGCATCGACTTAGCCACAGAACCGACTTCGTTATACTACCTGGCAGTATTAGTAGTCCTTTCGCAAGGCAATGACAAACCAACAAACGTAAGCATGCCTAGTGCAATAACAAACGAAACAGTAACAGCCAACAAATGCATTGGTAAGTTCTGCAACGTGTTGTGAAGGATATGCAACAAGCTTTTAATAGTAGTCAGGCGCGTCGCCATGAAGAAAACATTACGGGGGAAGGTTCAACACCCCCACAACCCTACTCGCATACAAATATTCTAGACAAAACATGAGGGGGCGGGGGCACCCTCCTAACCACTTAGACACACAAAAAAGTTGGAGGGGTGCTCAGACCAAGGCCGTCTTCAATATTGAAGACGGCCTTGCTCAGATCCTGTAGCCTTCTACGATGACTTCCACGATGAACTAAGAAATCACCGGCTAAGACCCCCCCCCCCCCAACCCACCCGCCCATCTCACCCACACGACATCCTCATTACTTTATAAATATTTAAATAATTGGATTGGGGGAGGGGGCACACTCAGATTCTTGAGCTCCCCTGTTTCTATTACAAATATACAGGGTATGTTGGTGTGATGGGAAATGAACAGACATACAATCTGGCTGGTTCTGCACCACTTGGTGATGAATTGATGTATGACAAGCTAGATGTTGAGGGGTCCCTTTGGGAGCGAGTGAACAGTGCTGAGGAACAGATAATTCGGTCTGAGGAGAATGGCGCTGCGAGGAGTTACCAAGTGATCTGGTCGACACACAACACTCAAGGTAAAGATGGATACGATGTGGACGGGAGCGCTTCTGTAAGTGTCCCAAGTGCTGTGATGTCGATTTTTAATTCTGCATTGTCGGGTGCCGTTATACAACTGTTATACGATTCAGCGAGGTTTTTGTAATTTTATTATGTTGGATTCTTATGCAGATAGTGGCTCTGTTGTTGATAATCGTTAAGAATGCAGTAGGAAAGGTGGGGGGTGGTGAAGGTTGCAGTAGGAAACAGGGGGGGAAAGGGGGGGGGGGGGGGGGAAATAAACATAAATAAAAAAATCTGTATTCAGACAGGTAAACATTTATTGGGTAGCTTGCTTTCGTTTTCAGCAATCAACTTCCGGTTGCAGTTGCAGAAGCAGACGTCAGTCGGATGGATAGTACTCGGGTTCGTTTCAGGTGAGTTAAGCAGGCGTTTGATAATTTCATCCCTATGGCTTAGCGCTGTTTAATTGATCACTTAAAGTACTTTACATAGTACATGGATAAGTAAACAAGTCAGGCGGTCACTTACAAGGCATGGATTATTGATTATGAATGCGTTCGTTCGCAGTGTACCCAGGACAGCAGCGGACTCGTTCTAACTCAACAACGTTTCCAGTCAGTTTTGGTTCGTTTTGGGTTTTATGTAATGTAGCCAGCCATAAGTCAAGATCAGTTTGGTGGTGAATTGTTGAATAAATAATATGAGGTACACGGTAGTGGTAAATATATTGTGTTGTGGTAGTGGTAGTAGTACTAGTAGTAGGTTAGTTGCGTATCCTTTACAGGACGTTGCAGAACCAACCCTAGCAGCCCCTGGCTGTTGTGTGGTTTCTCTAGGCAAATTTACGTCCAGTAGTTTGCCATAGTGCTAGTAGTAATGTTTGGTAGTTTATAGTAGTAATTTTGTCCGAAATATCCCGTTAACCCAGGGGTTGGACTATATATTTACTATTTTAATTATATAGAATAGAGATTTTGTCTTGATTTCTGAATGCTATTCAGAATTTTTATATTGTGTATATTGTATGTGCTAATGGTTATATTTGAAGTAATTTGGTATAATAATTTGCTTTTGCCAGATTAGTCTTCTGTTTACATTGTATATCTTTATCTCCATAATGCATTATTTCGTGAAGGACTCTTGATACATATACTGAGTGCCAGATTGGACTATGTATACCCTAACACAAGAAACATTGGCTATGAAAGAACACGCTTAATTAAATAAACTGGCTATCCTGTGAATAACGGTCCCAAATTATGGAGGCCGAAAATATACCCTAACAGGACCTCAGTCACATGTAAATTGCGGACCTCTTCTGGCGACTACACAGCATACCGTGTAAAAGCTTCCACCGAGTTAAAGTCACTGCCGAGAGTATCTCCGGTGAGGCTACGCGCGGCATGAAGCAGGGCTAAACTAGATGGCTGGGACTCACAAGCAGCAGCTACCGCATATCATGTGCAGCTTCCTCCATTTTATTTGTTTATGAGTCCCAGCCATCTAGTTTAGCCCCAACCCGCACGTAGCCGCACCGGAGATATTCTCTGTGGTATGCTGTGTAGTCGCCGGAAGAGGTCCGCAAATAACATGTCACTTAAGCCCTGTTAGGATATATTTTTGACCCCGATTATTTGGGACCGTTATTCGGAGGATAGCCAATAAACTTTATTATATGATCAGCTGCCAAATACCAGTAACAATTAAAAAAAATTTTATTCATCGCTCTTGAGAACTGCAAGTAAATATTCAACAGTACTTCACAAGAACCAACAGAAATTTCAATTTCACTATAGACGAGCAGCAGCTTCTAATGTGCGCAGCGGCGCCCCTGGGAGCTGCGACATCTTCACAGAGGCACTGCGAAATATTGTAAAAGCTTCATAATTAACCTAATCAAGGCATGAATAGTCATACTTTTACTTGCATTAGGGTGCTGTGAAAACATTTTAATTGAAAAAAAAGGCACAGTGACCAATCAAAGTTTGGGAGACACTGCACTATACTTTCCTGGGCAGAAAATCCATGATAGCCTTCTCGTTATTAATTACATGCAAACAAGTGGCTAAAATAAGATGAAATTTGGATACATTGTAGAAAATAGGCTTATCTTTTATCTAGCGCTAATATTCCACCTTTGTGTGCCAATCCACTCAGGAGGATCAGGATTGTTTCACAAAGTGAGCACCAGATGTTGCTGTTTAAGGGACAGGCCCCCTTCTCTTACTATCGATCTATATCTAGATTTATAATTTTTCAAGATTCTCATTATTATTCGAGCTGAATGTGTCACTTCAACTGTAAACGTATTCTGTATCAATCACCCGTTGAACTGTGAAAAGCCTAGACAAACTTTACTTTCCTGTCGAAGTGCTTGGTTCATCAGCCGCTCGTTTTATTGTGAATTTTCAGACTTTTTTCACGTAAAACAACAAAACGTATTCAAACACATGCGGGCGGACATCTAGGAAGACTATCCACGAGATCTAATGACGATTGGCTAGATATTTTTAGTCTGTGACACATCTTTTTCACGCACTATGCGAATAGCCGAAAATTAGGGCAAGCGGTATAGCGTCACTTTAAGAAATTCCTGGAAAATTAGGCCAGCGATCTGGTAGGGTTAATTTAGATTTATACTTTGAATGCATACTGTTCGTGAAAAAACAAACTGTTCTCGCATTTGGTATGTGTTTTTCATTTTAGAACAATTTGATTTCATTGTTCTGCAAATTACTGCTATCAGTGATACTGATAAATGATTATAGGTTTTGAATAACACATTATTCATCTTTTCCTCTTTTTTTTAGACGATATTTTGCCTTTCAGAGTTAGATTTTGAAGAGACATATTGCGGGAGCTTTATGTGTGATATGTAGATGCTTGTGTTCACGGCCCCAGCAATTCTCTCTATCCATTGCTTAAATAGGAGCCTTTAACTCGGTTTCCATTATCTTTCGTGCACTGTCATGTGGTAGTCTTGACACATGTCTAAAACATTGATCTGTTTTCTCTTGATGTAGTTTATTACTGGTTGAACTAGTTCTGATTTAACTTGTTTCTTAAGAACATCATTTGTGATGTCACATTGTTATTATTATAGCATATTTACCGTTTTGATCTTCTTCTTCTTTGCGTTCACCAGCTGTAAACTCTGGCGGAAAGTTCACTTTTGGACTGCAGTCCTGTTCCAGAACCTGAGTGCATCCGTTTTACAGATCTGACTAATTTGTATGCAGGCTGCTGGTTCCTTGCCTCTCAGGCAGATGCACTCCAACTTCGAAAGAAGCTCCTAATTAGTCGATTCTTACGACATGCTTTTGTGTTGGCAGTGCGTCTGTTCTTGTTTCCCATAAAATAGGGCCCCGGAAGTACAGTTTTGATAAAAAGCCTTTGAAAATGGGATGACTGGAAAATATAAAGGTAGTGTACAAATAGAGAAATACCTTAAGGAATTATTACAATATTACTTGTGCATACTCAATGGTGCATTACTTAGCAGTTATTTTGATGAAAAGGTGTTAGTTTTCTTGACCTTTGCCACTTAGACCAACAACTTCCAACTTTGATATTTGAGGGTTCTTTTCTGGATTCTTCCTCCCTGGGTAAATTGCTTTTTTAGACTATTGATATCTACTTGCCTACATTTTCTGTTGCCCTAGACTTTGTTCTTACAAGAACTTTTATGATGCAGTGGTGGTTTGGACAATTTTGTGTACTTCACATAGGTCAGGGCTGTTCAACTGGTGACTTGCGTACCAGATCTGGCAGATGCCTAGCAGTGATGTGGACATGTTGCTTCCAAAATCCTTGTAACATTCTATCTCTCTAAGGGGATTGACAATGTCTGCTTGATCCATGAGCTGGCCATCTTCACTTATTGCGGCACCTGTCAGTCTATCAGCTCTTTTATTACCAACAACACATGCATACTCTTGGACAAATATGAAGGTAATTGCACACAGTTTTGCAATGACTCAATCCACTGTCCCAGATCCCCCAGATCATGCTCAAAGAATCACTCAGTACACACACACGGGAATAGTCCTGTGATTCTAGCCACAGGAAAACTTGTGTCACCACCATCACCTCCATCTTCATGCTGCTGGTGGTCATGGAGAAGGCACTGCTTGCTTCTTGAACTTCTCTGCCTGACGAGCGAGCTGTAAATGCCCATGCACTCTTATGTCCTCGTATAATGGACCCGTCTGTGAAGATCAGCACATCTGTCTCATCTGACTTGTGACTGATAGGTGCGTATACCTCGGCGTTGACAGTAGCGGGATTCTGCTCCCGACAACTATCAAGCGTCATGACACAGAAGAATGTGAGATTGGGCGCTTTAGAAGCTGGTATCCATTCTTTACCTGGATGGATGTCTGGACGGCTGCAGACCTGCATGATGTCATTCTTTGCCCTATCCAGTCATGATTTTCCCCTTTTAAGTCTATTTCCTTTTTTCCCTGAAGAGTATGTGGTGCAAAATGTGCTTCAGGTCTGAGCTTATCTTGAAGTATGCACAAGCTCTCCTGTAGTTTATGGTAGGGAAGTCAAGAAGGTACCTCATCGCTACACAAGAAGAGTCTCCAGTGCACCCCAGAATAATGTGCATTGCTTTGTTTTGCACCTTCTCAAGTTTTTCAACATGAGTATGACTGACAGTGGGGATGGCTAGAGCATATTCGATGGGAGAAAGTACAAGTCCCTGGAACAGAAGCAGTCTCTGCTCAGTATTAGCGGCAGCAATGACCCTCATTGCTGACAGCTCTTTCTTTGCTGGGGCTTGGGTTTCTGGGCAGTGGTGATCCCCATTCTCAAAAGTCTAGCTCCTGAGTAAACATAGTTGGCCCTGACATAGATTAATTACCTCCCACTGTTTAAAAACTTCATCATATGTGTATCTACCCACTTAGTTAGCCAGGCAGACAAGACTGTTGCTCTGGGTGTTGCTTTCAAAGCCATATGTGAGCTGGGTAAAGATTAAAACTCATGGAATTTGGACCACCCAGGAGGATGTGACCCAGAGGTTGGGGCTCTAGTCCTGTGACTTGGACTTGAGTCTGACTTACCATAAATCGAATGATTTGTGACTTCACTAGGGGTTTTGTCCAGCAACTCAAAACTTGACTTGTAGATTTAACTACTTTGTGCGATTTGTTCTTCAAATCGGCCCCTTTGAAGTTTGGTGGTCAGATAAAATAGTAAAATAATATAAAAAGTAAAATAAAGGACCCTTTTCCACACCTTTCAGGCGTATTGGGTATATAGGACAAGACCTATATTATATAGACCTAATGGCACTTGCTGGGTGATGTGGTCAGCATCATGCCAGCTGCCTTTACTTCCCAGGACTGCACCTGGTAACCACTCAAGGCTGGGTCGACCTGGGAGCCTAGGTCATAAGTCCGGTCCCCATGAGGAACCGAACCCACGACCTTTATTAAGAACTGCAGGCGAGCATCTAGCCGCTAGACCATGGTGGCTCCCAATAAAAAAATCTACCAACTTTTTTTTTGGGGGGGGGGGGGGGGGGGCTATTTATTCAGATAACAATACCTTCAATGTGTAATTGTAAACACTCAGTGTGGCTATGTATGTGCAGAATCAAAATCTAACAATCGTTAGCTGTTGTAACATACTAGCTAGTTTAATCCAAAATCATATTCCCATGCTGGACTTGAAAATGACTTGTTACATGAAGTGACTTGACTCGGGGGCTCCATTTAAAAATATTCTTTGGGTCTTAGTGGCATGGAATTGGGTTTGAAGTGGTGATGACTTAGTCCAACCTCTGGCTGTCTCCCTTCTTGAAGATATATCCCTCTGTCTGTGCTCGATGATGACTGATAACTGGTTAGCGTATGAAAAGGTTGACCATGATCAACAGCTTCTGTCGGTATGACACTCAATGATGATATATCCTATATGTTAACCCAGCCTAACAAAATAGATACCAGAGCAACCCCTTGACAAGAAATGTAACCAGGAAGGAAATCTGCTCATCCAACCTTGTTTGTTTCACTTTATGCAATATTAAGATGACGAAAATTGTCCTTAAAAATGGCACACCAACCTTTCCCCATCCCACTATTTGTATCATGAAAAAAACAAATGAGAAGTAGAACCAGCTAGCTTCATGGCTCCCACCCTCGAAAAATAAAATAGAGACAATTTCAAGGAGGGTGCTTAGTCACACCCCCAGCCATCCCTTCCTCATGACCATAGGCAAACAAAAATTGGTGCTGGTTTGGACAGCTTCAGCCACCACCTCCCCCTCCCCCAACTCCCTTTCCCAAATCAGGTAAGAAAACATTAGCAGACCAACAGTCCACGCCCGCCTCACCACTTTACACATTTTCTATTCTAGCCAAGTAATGGTTTGTGGTTGGAGGGGGGTCCTCAGTTTCATGAGGCACTCCCCCTCAACCCAGGGCCAAAAAAACCCACATTAACCGGGGGGGGGGGGGGGGGGGTTGAACGCCTTTCCTGTGATAATAATTTGATAAAGGCCTGAGATGCCCCCGTAACCATGAATAGAAATGATCTAACAATGTAATTATTCATACATTTCATATTTGTCAAAGTGTATTACAATAATATTTTCCATTTAGAATATTGTTATTATTATTTTAATAATGTTGTTTTTATAATTATTTTGTTGATGGCAAGTGAATATTATTGGATACTGGAAATAATATAAAACGTATAATTACTTTAAAAAACTCTCTCTACTTATGGTTACATGGGTTCTCTTCATATTCTTACAACCGGGGGGGGGGGGGGGGGGGGGGGGGGGGGGGGGGGGGGGGGGGGGGGGGGGTGGGGGGGGGGGGGGGGGGGGGGGGAGTCTTTCTAACTGCATTTCTGCCTTGTTGTTTCTAACCAGAAAACGGATACGTCTTTCCTGATGACACGAAGCACTGGCTTGCTGTTATTGTAGGTTAGGGTTTGGGAAAACAGACACGACAGTATCAGAAAGGTAGACTATTATCACTGTTTATTTAATTTGCAGTGACTTGAAGTCGCTGAATTTATAGTTGAAATAAACCGCCTTCAACAGAGAACATGCGCCTTCAACAGAGAACATGCGCCTTCAACAGAGAACATGCGCCTTCAACAGAGAGCATGCGCGTATTTTGGGAACAATGTGGGGAGGGGGTGGAGGGTGCAATCAAGGTTCTTTGCGCTTTTGAATACACCGATGTTATGACCACATCCTCCAATGAATGCCGATTGATCTAGAAAAAAACCATTAATATGTTTTTGTACCACTGCTGTAAAAGGATCATTTACTTACACCATTCATCAGTCGTTCTCAAACTGTGGGTCGCAACCCTTTTGTAGGCCAAACGACCCTTTTACAAGTGTCGCCTGAGACCATCGGAAAACACATATTCATCGAAGTTATGAAATAGCAACCAAAATAGTTGTATAGCTGGGAGTCAATGCAACATGAGGAACTTCTCCCCCTTCTTCTTCTTCGAGTTCACCAGCTGTAAACTCTGGCGGAAAGTTCTGGTTGTTCATCCACTTCTGGACTGCAGTCCTGTTTCAGAACCTGAGTGCTGCGTGTGCATCCGTTTTACAGATCTGACTCATTTTATGCAGACTGCTGGTTTCTTGCCTCTCAGGCAGATGCACTCCCCCGACTTCGAAGGAAGCTCCCAATTAGTCGACTCTTACGACATGCTTTTGGGTTGGCAGTGGGTCTTTTCTTGTTGTTTTCTGTAATAGGGCCCCGGAACCCACACGGGAAACGTGAGGAACTGTATTAAAGAGTCGCTGCATTAGGAAGGTTGAGAGTCCCTGCCCTACACGAACGTCGGTTTCATTCATACAAACACTAAAGCCTGTATGTAATATTTTTGTATGTGGTAATCCCACACGAACAATAATTCCATACTGCAGCATTGTTTGCTGGGTTGCTGGGTTATTCCCCTTGCCCTTAACCTACTAACAACACCCTTCCCGTGGACAGTTGCCACTCATCCCTTTTCACCCGCACTCACTTGACACATGATTTAGTTAAACAACACACTTCACACCCCTTTTAAACTGTTGCCTTAGTTTACTAAACCTGTTCCAATTGTGATGGATTAACACAGGCGGTTCACACACAGGTTGAGGTATTGGTAAATGCAGGGAATGTGTATATCGCTGGGTTTTGAAATGTGATCGTGTATATCACTGTTCTTCAACTCATTTTCTTGTGGGTCGCCAAAAAAAAAAAAAAAGTATCCTTATGATATAACAAGGTAAGGTGCTTATTTTAACTTCCAGTCCGTATAATTAACACCTCATGGTCTTCCATCCTTTTGTAGCGCTTCCCATAACAGAAACAACGCTCCAGCGACTCATATGAAATTTTTAAACCTTTAGACCTCAGCCGATGTCGGATTGGCTGATAGTTGTAATTTTGTGACATCGGGTTTAACAAATACATATCTACGTTTGTGTGTGTATCGGATTTAACAAATAACTATCTACGTTTGTGTGTGTTTCTCTTGAATGCTAAATCTACATCACATCACTCGGGACACTTCCTCAGCGCCCCGTCCCCATCTTCAGTAGCAAGCGAAGAGTTCCAAATCTGATGGTACCAGTTTGTGTTTATCGTTGGCTGTCAGGTGTGCCGCGAAACCATTTCACCCTGTTCTGATGGGCCACTGGTGCAAAAAGGCGGAGGAACACTGGCGAATGACTTCTAGTTTCCTTGTCCATTCTTCGTTCTTGCTTGTGAAAATGCATTTCTTTTGTTGACTCATTCAGTACAAAGCAAACAGCATGCATTTGTGTCAGCTTATTAATGTTGCGCCCTCATTTGCACAGGACTGCAGTGTAGGCTGGTGTATTTACTTAGTGTGGCCATTACGACTGCTCTTTTATTTGTGGTTTGAACGTGGTGTCCGGAATTAGCCATATGGGATTGTCATTCAGGAAGTACTCTTTGAGTCGCAAGGGTGGCCATTCTTTCAGGTAGCAACTATGAGGATAAAAACATAGTTATTTTAAAATGTGTGTATATACCATGGCCGATTAATGCACACACACACACACACACACAAATATGTCTAAGCTGTAAGATGTGACCTTTTAGAAGAATGGCGAGAACACCATATACACAAAAGTGTCACGTCGTGATCAGTTCGCGTATATAAGCGTTATCAGGTAACGATTACACTGGAAAGGGTGTCGCGTGAGATTTTCCTCCTCGTCGCTTTGCTGTCAAGAATATATATATATATTCCAATGTACCCTGTTATATATTATATTGGCCGTTCCTCCCCCTCCGTCTTTCCCTGTCACTATGTCTGCTTATAGCATCTAGGCGTCACAGTTTAGTGGATGATAGATAGCCAGGGTCATGAAGCACTCATTTGCTTGGTATGCTGCGATATTGCCAGTGACTCCTTTAATCCATTTTCGTTTAGGTCTCTCTTCCCTCTTGGTATTCACTTTGTCAAATTATACCTTCTGACTGCCGGCATCGTTGGATTAATTTTCCCCCTAGGCGGCCGAACCATTTCAATCCAAATCCGTTTCATGATGGTTGTTGTTCGAGTAGTTATTCTAATCTATTCATTTTTGCACGTTCTGTTATGGTTTCCTTCGTTTGCCAAATTCACAGTTTTCGTTTTTTTTTTAAGATCTAAGAATTTAACTGGTTAAAAAAAACGAAACAATCGCTTATTCGTTTTTTTTTAATAGTTTATGCCATTTGGCATTGGTGGTCATGTCTATCCACAACCTCCTGTCTCGTGTACTTTCATTCAGTTCTCACATAGATGATATTCCATGCCGTGATGTCAAACTGGTCAGCATCTCCTGTCTCGGTCCTCCTCCGCCTCTTTTCTACTCCACTTTCAGGATTTAATCAATTTTTCGATTGTTTTCCAGTTACCCACCCCCCCCCCCCCAAACAGACAGTCGAATATTTTAGGGGGTAGTAGATAGACCGCATGCTGTCGTGGGACCTAGGCTGCATGCAGTATTGCCTAGGCTGCACTCTCTCGTGGGACGGACTTAGGCTGCACTCTCTCGTGGGACGTAGGTGGTTTGTGGTTAGGCCCAGTTCTAGATGTTTTGGGGTAGTTAAAAGCACCAGAAAGCCGGGAAACCCGCTCTTGACATCCTCGAAAATATTGGACTGCCCCGTGACGTCATCTTGTGGGGGGGGGGGGAATTGAGAAAGCACAAACTTTTTTCCCTTCTGACGACATGACTAAATAATGTAGATTGTCTATTTCTGATGTTTATGAGTTACAAACCATAATTACTGGCTTACCATAAAGTGTAACAAAAGCAGCTCATCATCCTTTGAGTTGATAGTTCCGCAGTTTGTCATTACAGCATATATGACCAGTCAGGAAGATTGTGGCGTTCATTTTGAATGGCGGGTTATTTTGTGTGCGCTGCTATTGGGCCCTGCTGTTTATTGTAACCCGGACAGAAATGAATGTCACGGCATTAATGCTTGTAAATGTTCTTTTCCTGGGATGTGCCATTTCAAAAATAGTAACCGAGGCTACAGCGAGTTCGTTTCTCTGTTTTTCAGGGGTGGGATTTTACTCACAGCTGTTCTAAACGAGTAAGTTTGCAAGTTGCTTAATTTTGCTGTACTGGTTTTTGTAATATTTGTGTGTCGGTTGTTAGTTTCCACATTTTGGACAGTTAATCAAAAACTGTTACATGTAGTATGATTTTATGACAATGGTACGAGAGTCGCACTGTGGACGAGTTTGCGATATCACCACGAAATTTCCCCGTTTGGGTCCCTGGATCCCATTGCGGGGAACATAAGAATAGACCCAATGCCTCCGCAACAAGCATGTCGTAAGAGTCGACTAATTGGGGGCTTCCTTCAGAGTCAGAGTGCAAGGATCCAAAAGTCTGTATAAAAATAAGCAAGATCTGTAAAACTTATGCTCACGCAAAACTCAGGTCCTGGAATAAAGCCAAAGTCCAGAAATGGACGAACAACCAGGTCTTTGCACCGAGGTTTTCAGCCGGTGTCCGCAAACAACACCAGAAATAGTAATCCACGCTAGACTGTGTTGTTTTTCGGGGTGGGGCTAGAATTGTTATTAATCGTGCTGTAACGCGTAAGTTTGCAATTTGTGTAAGTTAGTTTACACCCTAGGTTTCTAATGTGTTTGTGTCATTTACTAACAGTGTGTGTGTATGCCTCTCTCTCTCTCTCTCTCTCTCTCTCTCTCTCTCTCTCTCTCTCTCTCTCTCTCTCTCTCACTTTGTATGTATGTGTATGCCGCCTTTCTATCTGTCATTCTTTGTGTGTGTGTGTGTGTTTAGCTAGGTGTCTTCTGTATGCCTCTGCCTACTCCTTGCTTACCATACCCTACATTTAACGGTTCGCTAACTTCTTATCTCAGTGTGTTCAAATAAAATCCAACAGCAGTTGAATGCGACAACCACCAGTACTGTAACTTCTTCCTCCGCCCCTTCTCCCCCTTATCATCATCATCATCATCATCATCATCTTTTTTGGAGAGAAAAAAACCCAGTATCTCTTAAAGGGAGCTTTAGGTTATAATTAATAAAGAAATGGCTTAACATTGCACGCCACCAAAAGTCCTGGAAAAAACTCATTCAGTTTTGATGCGATCAGAGAAGACAGACCCAAATACTGTCCCGACCGGCGACAGAGTCGTCTATCGGCGACCTGGTCGTCCATGCCGTCGCCGATGCTCCCTTATTATTCTGTGCAGGATATGGGCAGTGTTAAGGATGTAAAAACCACTTAGCCACAACGATTTCTCTAATGATTCACTTCTTGTTTAAGAAATTTCCGTTCAGTGATAAGCTTTCTGTTCTTAGTCACATGTTCGGGGCTCTTATTTGGGGGTAAGTACCGTTTTGGTGTTTCTGTTCGTGAAGTCAAAAGTTCCACATGTTTATGTACCCCTCACCCCCACCCTATTGTGGGTTCCTGGGCCCTATCGTGGGTTAGGGGGGGGGGGGAGGTATATCCACTGCCTCACTAACAAGTATGTCGTTAAAGTGGACGAATTAGGGGCGTTTCCTTCGAAGTCGGAACGCACCTTCCCGAGAAGCGAGGAACCCAACATACTGCATGTAGATAAGCGAGATCTGTAAAACGGATGTGCACGCAAAACCTAATTTCTAGATTTGATTTGATTTGATTCAAGAACCGACATCACAGCGCTCGGGGCATTCCCATAAGCGCTCTGTCCCCATCTTCAGCAGCCAGCGAAGAGTTCTGATACTAATGGTGCCAGTAGCATTCTGATTAAACGTCCGTCTTGCCTTTCATCTGAGTCTCGAGCATCTGCCAGAACCTCTCGTCACCCCCAACTGCAACAATCTCCCCAGACTGTGGTGATCCATTTGCTCCTCCGAATTGTACACGCTCTCCCACAAGGCACTAACCACGTCTGCCTTATCATGTATCAGTATTCCACCAAGTTGTGCAGAGCCAGCCAGTCTGTCCGCCTGTTCGTTTCCCAACACACCGGCGTTACCCGGTGAAAAAATCAAGACAATACTCCTCACTCGTGTCCTCCACAGCGAAGCATGCCACTCTGTTTTGATCTTCCTCAGCATGCTTTCTGAATCAGTTACAATCACGATGTGTGTGTGTGAGTGTGTGTGTGTGTCGTGTTCTTTAGCCAGCGGAAAGCTGCAGTGACCGCCTCCACCTCCATTCTTAAGCTGGATGTTGTGGTATCATATGCTAGGCTCTCCTGCACCAAACGTTGACCATTAACTTTTGCTAAGAAGCCCCAAGCACTTCTTTTGCCCCTTGACACTGAACCGTCTGTGTAAATGATTGCGGAATTTCCACCTCTGTGGCACGTGCTGGACTGTCTCTGCATTACCGGCTCAGCGTGATTATGGCTCTACTCAAGTCTGACTGTTCAGGTGGCACTTTGACCCACTCCTCTCCTCGCCTAATGTTCTCAAGGATGCAAACCTGTCTGATTGTGTCTTCTGCCTGAGCCATCCATGACCTCCCTCTTATCAGCCGCTGACCCTTAACTGCATCCAGAGCTTCATGCAGAGGGTGGTCTGTGTCTGCAGCTACCCTGAGATATGACTTCGCCTGCAGCACCTTGTGCCAGCTGCAACCGTCGGCAAACCAAGGATGTATCGCATACACACCACTGGAATGACCCGCATAGCCGCGTTCTGTATTTGTTCTTGTATTTCTAGAACAAGACTAAACGTCCAGTAGCGGACGAACGACCAGAACTTTCCTTTTTGTCTGCCTGGCTGCCTTTATGTCTGTTTATTTATCCTGTCATCAGCTTTTTCTTTCTTTCTTTCTTTCTTTCTTTCTTTCTTTCTTTCTTTCTTTCTTTCTTTCTTTCTTTCTTTCTTTCTTTCTTTCTTTCTTTCTTTCTTTCTTTCTTTCTTTCTTTCTTTCTTTCTTTCTTTCTTTCTTTCTTTCTTTCTTTCTTTCTTTCTTTCTTTCTTTCTTTCCTATCTGTCTGTCTTCCTCCCCCACTGTTTTAATTTCTTCCTGACTAAATCTTGAAGCTGACGTGATGTGGTGAAATAACAGAAAAGAACCGTTCCGTCTGTCAGCTGAGCTCAACTGAATACCTCCCAACTGCACACTGCACTGACGATAAGAAACAGAAACTTTGGTACAAACCCTCAAGTATCGTTTGACTCCACCGGCGGACATGTCCACCAACACACTCATTTGTCTCCCAACGTGCCTAAACTTTAAAACAAATGAAATATGTTTTAGCTACAGAGGGACGATGATTTGTGAACAATTTAAAAGAGTTTATAAACTTGGAGATTAAACATGTCGTGGGGGGAGGAGAGGGAAAAAGGGGGGGGGGGGGGTGAGTGTGTTATAAGTTACGTTTCTATTTTTGTCCTGATCGGAGATTCCCAGATTTACAACTAGAATGTATAGTGCAGATAGACCACGGCCTACTGAAGCATTATGTATTCTCGAGTCGGTCTTGAAAAGACCTGTTTGTATTTACAAGGAGGCATCTAAACCAAATCGGATCACCTAGGTGAATTTTTGAAGAAAAAAAAACTTCATTTATTTGTAAAGTTTTCGTATCTTCCCCCCCCCCCCCCCCCCCCCCCAATAGTTATTACCATGTCCGACTTTTGCTATTGAGTTATTACATTCCCCTCTTCGCCGTTCCACCGCGATTGTCTCGTTTCACAACAGCTCTTCCTGTTAATATTTTTAGCATTTATGTTGTATTCCTTTCCCTGCGCTACTTTTTTTTTGTTTTGGTTATGGATTAAAATCCCTGTTTTATTCACCGATAACGGTTTAGGTCAGACCGTTCTTTGGTATCCGCGCAGATCTTCTCCATATCCTTTAGATATGTCAGTCAGGCATGGTGCATCGGGCTGCCAGGCAGCGGAGGTTGCACAGGCAGAGAAACGGAGGCAGACTGCTAATCTCACACTTACCGCGGCATCCATCTGTTGTCCGCACTGCTCAAGAACTGTCCAGGTTCACATTGGACTAATCAGCCACCTTCGCACTCATAATCATTGATCGTTACTACTTTGGATAAAAGTGGTCTTTATCACTCGTGATGGACGAACAGCATGTCAGTCAACCCCTACTGGGTATAATGAACATGGAGACGGCTGTTGTATCAGTGGAAGGAGCGTAAATGGGTCAGACTGATATGCTAGGATGTCGATACGGACAGCAAGAAATAAGAAACATCTTTTCATTTGTCGTTGTTGAGCCTCTTCATCCTCGTTTGTGTTGTGGTCATTTATTTACAGGCGTTCTTGAACTAGTGAAAAGACTCTTTTTCATGCCAACATGAGTCGAATTGGGTATATAGTCAAGTGATAGATCTGTATTTGCAGACTAATCGGCACTCAGTGGGTTTTGTGGTCAACATCACGCCGGTCGCCATTACTTCCAAGAACTTTACCTGGTACCCATTTAAGGCTGGGTCATTTGTGGGGGGGGGGGGGAGGGGGAGTCAGACTTCTTTTGGATGTGAATCCACGACCTTCGAATCCACATGCGAGCGTCTAGGGGCTACATCACGGCGACTTTCTTTCAGTAGCACATATGTAAAAATTGATAAAAGGATACGATAACAGGTTTTTAGCAGAGGAGTCGAAGAAAGTCGTCGTCGCCGTCTTCTTCTTCTTCTTCTTCTTCTTCTTCTTCTTCTTCTTCTTCTTCTTCTTCTTCTTCTTCTTCTTCTTCTTCTTCTTCTTCTTCTTCTTCTTCTTCTTCTTCTTCTTCTTCTTCTTCTTCTTCTTCTTCTTCTTCTTCTTCTTCTTCTTCTTCTTCTGTATGCTTTCTTAAAAAGGCAGTTGAAATAGTTGTGGTTTACAGCTGGCTGCCAAATCTGCGTCTTTCGACCTAATAGTATATCCTATTTCAGCAAATCCTTAAGTAGTCGCCTTTTACGACATGCCTGTTTAATGGCAGTGGTTCGTAAGGTTAGTTCAGAAATTATCTTTCCAGAACCAGCATATTTTTTCTTCTTCAATTTTATAGTAATTTTTATTTATATGTTGTAATAATTTAACAAGTTTGAACATTTTTGACAAAAAAAAAACAATTATACATTACTGAACTGTTTATAAATCAGTCACATGCTCACAACATTTCAAGAAAATATTTAGATATATATGTATTTTGACACAGAAAATTGAAATATTTTGGTCCTTTGAAACGTAACGAAAGTTTGGAGAGAACAATAATGGAGGAGTGTTTGCCTGGGAAGAGAGGAAGACGAAGGTCAAAGAGAAGATGGGTGCAGGATGTGGCGGATGATCATCAGATAGGTGTATCAGACGCGGGACATCTTGCTTGTGATCGAGGAGTTTTCTGGAGGGTTGTTATGGGAGCGAGGTTCTGCAAAGGACAGGCTTCTGACTGACTAAGTTTTGATATTTAGTTGGTCATTCATTAAAAACAAAATGATACCCTAGTTCATGTAGCACTGCCTCTTAAGTCGCTAACTTGTGGGTGCCTAAGCCAACGCTATATTCTATATATTACATGAGTTAGTCTGGGAGTACAGTCGGACCGACTAACGGTTGCTTGATATAGAGAGGTTAAAGGTTAAAGTCTAGAGGAGAGGTTCTCAACCTTCTTAATGCCGCGACCCATTAATACAGTTGGGTTATATTGTGGCGACCCACATACAATTATTTTTCTTCATAACTTTAATGAATATGTGTTTTCCTATGGTCTTAGGCGACCCCTGTGAAAGGGTCGTTCGACCCAATAAAGGTTCGCTACCTGCAGGCTGAGAATCCCTAGCCTAGAGGATAGACTTCATTACCCCGGGTTTGATCCCATATGGCCGGGTCTCCCTCTGCAGATCGGCTAACTGCCGACTGAGATCATCACACATGTTTAAAATTTCGCATTTTCTGCCATGAAGAATGTCACTCGCTCGCTGTGACGCACATACACACACACATACACCCACACACACACACTCACACTTGTACTCTTCCCTGTTGGTCTCTTCCCCGTACGAGTTCCAGTCCCCATTTGAATTGAGGAGGGGAAGAATAGACCCTTTGTTCCAAAACAGGCATGTCGTAAAAGGCAATTAAGTAACGATGTTTGCTTCTAAGCTTGAATGCATTTGCCTGAGAGGCGAGGAACCAGCAGTGTGCATACAAATAAACCATATCTGTGAAACGGATGTTCAGTCACAACTCAAGTTCTGGAACAAGACAACAGTCCAAAAATGAACAAACAACCAAGGAAAAAAAAAAGAACAAGAATAAACGAATGAAGGAGAAGAAGAGGGAGAATAAATTGGATTGACTCCCTGCCTAAAAACATAAACCTTCACACCACACCACTTGGGATCACCCCTGACCCCTGTACACATTCACACCCCTGACCCCTGTACAAACACCGCCGTGATACTGACACACATAAATTTTGTATAAATTATATTGATCAACATTAAAAAACTTCACAAGTTTATTATACAACACTCGCCGTGCGTCTCAGGAAAGAACTTCACGTAAAATATTTATGAGGATTATATGGGAATATGCGCTGTTTCTTATGCAACGCACTTTGTATACTGCAATTGCGAACCCGCGCTTCTTTCTCACTGACTAGTCGCATGGGAGTGTTAAAGGTTTTTGTGTGTGAATTATCAAAGGCCATCTGTTTGTTTGGGGATTATTTCAAACCGGGTTGATCGTTGGTAATGTTTCATCTTCCTCTGCATTTCATCTCCCACTGGAGCCAAGGCCCGTAACCTACTCGCAAGCCTCTGTAAATGTGTTTCATGGTCGGTTGGATTCTACAGTTTTGTAGAGGATAAGTTAGTCGATGTCACGCTATCCCTTGTAGCCTCTTACGATATGCATGATGGTTATAGAGTTATTCTTTTTCCTTTACACGCGTGATTTTTATAGTGTTATTATTCATTTTCTTTATGGGCCGGGCAGCACACGGGCGAATGATTTATCAAGCGGAACCTTCATGGCACAGAGTGACATAATGGTATAACAGAATCATTAATGCAGATTATAGGGATGTGAAACTAAACACGTTTGAGTTAATTAGTAGTTTTAGTAGTAGTCGTGGTGGTGGTGGTTGCGGCAGAGCACAGTTGGTAGTGACACTAGTAATAATGATAGTAATAGTAGCAGCAGTAATAGAAACAATAATAGAAGCGGCAGTAATAGTAACAGTAATAGTGGCAGCAGTATTAGTAAGAGTATTAGTAGCAGCAGTAGTAGTAATAGTAGCAGTAGTAGTAACATTTATAGTAGCAGCATCAGTAGTAATAGTAGTAGTAACATTTATAGTAGTAGCAGCAGTAGTAATAGTAGCAGCAGTAGTAACCCTTACAGGACGTTGCAGAACCAACCCCAGTATTTTTTTTTTGCTGTTGTGGGTTTTTTTATACAAATTTACGTATAGACCGCCCAGGACGGTCGGCTTCTCGATACCACTGTCGAAACGAACGCAAGGCCTACAGCTGGGATCGAACCCGGCATTACAACGCCTAAGCCACAGACGCCAACTTTACTACAGTAGTAGTAGAAGGGGGAAAATGTGTATCTGTATATGGGAAGAAACAAAACCATCCAACCGCCAGAGGAGTCAACTTTTGCGTTGCACTCAACATAGCTGCAATCTTTCATTGTCATCTAGAGCACTAGTTTCTGGGTTCAATCCCTGGTAAAGGCTGGAACTTTTTTACGTAGACTTGGACTTATAGTAATTCCCACTGGTCTCTGGGTAGTGAGATCGGACGCCCGTGTGCATTGTTGCGCACGTAAACAAATCCCTTAACACTTTAAAATCGAAAAGAGTAGCCTAACGGGTTGCCCTGGAAAAATTTGTAGTTAAAAATCTACCTAAAGTATTTCATGTCCTCGCCTATGCACTGTGCTGAGCTTCTTCGGACTCAGACTTGAGTTAGAAGAAAAAAGGAGCAGTTATGGGTTATTGTCCGTGTGCCATGATGTTGATTCGTTGTTCAAAACCTGTTATTGTCAGCCGAGACTAAAAAGAGAATTCTCATGAGCTATATAAAGCCAATCCTGATATACGGAAGTGAATCATCGACTTTTGGATTAGCGAAGCAAAATATTTTGAATCGGCGGAGATGCGGGTTTATAGACGAATGGTGAGAATACCCTGGGTAGATAAAAAGAGTTATATAGATGTATTGCCAGCAACGGACTGACCAAGAGAACTGATTGCCATCAGAAAGAGACAATCTGTATTATTCTTTGGATGTGTCACGAGAAGGAGACAACTGGAATACATCGTGACGGTGGGAAAGTTGGAGGGGAAAAGAGGCCGAGACACACACACACACACACACACACACACACACAGAGAGAAAGAGAGAGAGAGAGAGAGAGAGAGAGAGAGAGAGAGAGAGAGAGAGAGAGAGAGAGAGAGAGAGAGACGATGCAGGACAGTTTAGCATGGCATGGAAGATATGTGTTAAAATTCATTGAAAGTACACGACACAATTTTGTGGCAAGACCTGATTACCAACGCCACACAGCATTGGCTGTAAGAAGAAGAAGAAACACTGCTTCTCTTTGATCTCTTCTCACTCTCTATCGAGGAATGTCAATATAGCGAGTTCTCCCGGCTGCAAAAAAAAAAAAAAAATGATTATATGTTATATGCTGGCATTCCGCTATCACACTACCAGTCTTGTCTTAGCTGACATCTATGCACGCCCTTACCCAACCTCTCCCATCCAGATAACACCGCGACTATGAAACGGCAACGAAAACTGGTTTCTCTCGCTTTTAATATCACCATTGGAACTCACATTTCTCTTTGCGGAGCTTGCACAGATGAGCTAGCTAGCGTAAAGTTTCTCTCGTGCAGCCGTCTGTACGCTGTTTTATGTATTAGAAATGGCAGGGTTGCCACGGTAGCAGTTCTGGTTTTTTAAGGGGAATAATTCCACTACTGTGAATCGGCTAGGAGGGAAAGATCATGGCCATACGGTCCCAGACAGATGTTCTGACCAGGCAGAGCCGTCTGTGTTGTTGATACCTGCGTGGTCGAGGCTTGGTGTTTATGCGTGTAAGTTGCCAGCTGCTGGTGTGGCTTTTCAATGAGTGGATTCCTTTAGGTGGAATAGAAATGTGTTTACTAACCCACGCTTGGAGAATGGTTGCGATTTGTGTTTGTGGCATATGGATAACCTACGTGGAAATGTAGTTCTGGTTTCCGTGTTATCGTTCTCGGGGCGCTGTCTGAATCGTTGACCAACCTGAGATCACAGATTCTCAGTAAGGGTGGTAAGTCAGTAGTCAATTACAGATACCCCCTGCAACCTAAAAAAAAAAAAAGGTTATATTTTGGGCCCGCTAACGGTCACATCAGCTCGGCGTAAACTGTTCTCCTGACGGGGTAAGAATCCTGTGTAATGTTACATGAAATTGTAGTTAGTTGTGGTATCTTCAGTTGTGTGTGGTATGAAGCAACTTTATACATAACTTAGTCTACGCCACGATCTATAATATGTAAATAGCTGTTCGAATAATTGTAGTCTGCTGTAAGACTTGTATTATGCATGCAACTTATAGACAATAGCAATCTGCAAGATTTGTATTGTGTTAGCATTTTTACTTCTCCAAACTCAAAGAGGTCTACTTTAAACAAGAAACGTTAGGGATTGGCAATATTAAAGTAAGTAACAATGAATAATGAAAGAGTTAAAACAAAAGGTCCAAACACGTAGTTATAGTGGTCACTGGAAAAGCCAAATTTCTATAGCATGCTCAGACCAAATGTAAAGTGTAATAAAACACATGCTGCGTTTTTTTTGGGACTCATGGAGAATAACCTCCCCCTCCTCCCCCCACACACACAAGCGCACACAATCCCACCCCACTCCCCCAACTCGCTGCCAGTGATAGAAAGTGCTGCCTAAAGAGCAAGCATTACCTGCAACGCATCAGCCTTTATAGATGCGGCACCTATTTGTACACTACGTAAATTAACTTTTACCTGTTTCGATGTCTGTTGTGGAGGAAGTGTCTAGACTGATGTGTCATGTAGGGGTGATTGTATCAGCCCGGGGAAGATTTGGATAATTCTTGGCGTTCTAGACGCAGGCACTGTTGGAAAATGTAAAAGAAGTTGTAAATAAGGTATTCCAATTATTTCCAGTTGGTATGACTTGATGTTGACGGATCCCTTTCACACGAGTACTGGACAGTTGGTAAGATCACGGCCCTTATGTGCACAGCTCTGCAGGTTACACCTGGCTGGTGTTACAGGTGCCTTTATTATAACGTTTTTGGAGGTTGATTGGGATATCTATGATCTGCCTTGTTAGTCCACGTTCGGGTTTAGATTATTTAAATTTCAGGTGGCAGCCCGGTGTTAAAATCTCAGGATGATAAGGTAAAGCTGAACCTTAAGGTGGCAGCCCAGGGTTTGAATCTCAGGGTCATATGATAACGGTAAACCTTAATGTGGTAGCCCGGTGTTTAAATCTTAGAATGATATGGTAACGGTAAACCTCAAGGTGGCAGCCCAGTGTTAAAACCTCAGAATGATATGGTAACGGTAAACCTCAAGGTGGCAGCCTGGATGAGTCAAACCGATCAGTATAAGATAAAGACGGCGGGTGTTAGTTGCCAGTTCTTTATAAACCAGTTCTAGCATTTGTTGGCTGTAAAATATACTAATCACTTTAAAGTTAAGTAGTTTGCCATTGCTCACTGAACGGTCGGCGCTTACTACCAATTGTTGAAATCAACGTAAAGAGACCTGATGCCAAACCGTCCTCAGCTGATTCGAGTCTCTCGGAATTACAAATTGGCAAATGTGTTTCTGATCACATTACTTCTTCCTGTGACTAACGAATGAATGTCTAGCAGTAACTGTCTCCGGATGCATCATACGCCTTCGTTGCGTGTTTGCGGTGTTAGTTTTCTGGCCTTTTTGTACCAGTGGCCCTCCTGCACGATTTTTAGCGTACTTTTAGACAATTAAATGTAATATGTGACTAGAGGACTGGGTCACACACGCACGCTTGCACGCGCGCGCGCGCTTTCTAATATCAGAAGTCTTCTAGATTGTGTACTTCTAATGTCAACTCTTCTAGATTGTATAATTTCGATGTTGTCAATTCTTCTAGATTGTATACTTCCTATATGTGTCAGCTCTTCTAGATTTTATACTTCTAATGTTGTCAACTTTTCTAGATTGTATACTTCCTATATTGTCAGCTCTTCTAGATTTTATACTTCTAATGTTGTCAACTCTTCTAGATTTTATACTTCTAATGTTGTCAACTCTTCTAGATTTTATACTTCTGATGTTGTCAACTCTTCTAGATTGTATACTTCCTATATTATCAGCTCTTCTAGATTTTATACTTCTGATGTTGTCAACTCTTCTAGATTTTATACTTCTGATGTTGTCAACTCTTCTAGATTTTTTACTTCTGATGTTGTCAACTCTTCTAGATTTTATACTTCTAATGTTGTCAACTCTTCTAAATTGTATACTTCCTATGTTGTCAACTCTTCTAGATTTTAGACTTCTGATGTTGTCAACTCTTTTAGATTATATACTTCTGATGTTGTCAACTCTTCTAGATTTTATACTTCTGATGTTGTCAACTCTTCTAGATTGTATATTTCCTATGTTGTCAACTCTTCTAGATTTTATACTTCTGATGTTGTCAACTCTTCTAGATTGTATACTTCAGGTGTTGTCAACTCTTCTAGATTGTATACCTATGTTGTCAGCTCTTCTAGATTGTATACTTCTGATGTTGTCAACTCTTCTAGATTGTATACTTCTGATGTTGTCAGCTCTTCTAGATTGTATACTTCTGATGTTGTCAGCTCTTCTAGATTATATACTTCTGATGTTGTCAACTCTTCTAGATTATATACTTCCTATGTTGTCAACTCTTCTAAATGTTATACTTTCGATGTTGACAACTCTTCTAGATTGTATATTTCCTATGTTGTCAAATGTTTTAGATTGTATACTTCCTATGTTGTCAACTCTTCTAGATTTTATACTTACTATGTTGTCAACTCTTCTAGATTGTATACTTCAGGTATTGTCAAAGTTCGTTTAGATTGTATATGTCAGGTGTTGTCAAAACTTTTTTAGATTGTATACTTCAGGTGTTGTCAAAACTCTTCTAGAATATATACTTCCGATGTTGTCATTACTTCTAGATTGTATACTTCAGGAGCTGTCAAAAGTCTTCTAGATTGCATACTTCCGATTCGGACAATTTACTGACCGATATTAAATACAGCAAATTCGTCACACAAGTCTTGGTACAGGTACATCTGCTATGGTAGAAAGCAGAGAAATAACAAAACCACAATGGCTTTACAAGATACTGTACCTACGGCAGCTGTTGTTGAATCCTGCACATCCTTGCTAATTAGACAAAAGGGGTAAACGGCTGTTGACCTTGTCAGTTCAGATATGTAACTAATAGAGAGACAATGTAAAGACCGGCCCTTACAGAAAGATAGAAGGACACACTAGGCAACATACAAATCAAAAGCTGTAGTTACGGTGCCGGGAATCAAATCAGGAATCACCTCTAAATAGCTTGTGCACCTCACTATGGAGAAAAGCGTACTAAGAAATCAACCAACTAGGCGCACCCCTCCCCCTCCCCCTCCCCGCGGCCCCCCCCCCCCCAAAAAAAAAAGTGGTTTCATTGGCCATGTCTATCGTACAGCTTGAAATCCGCAACTTTGGTTCATCTCAAACCACTGAAATTGCACCAGGTTACAGAAACTTATATTAACGAAGCACAGGTCGAATTAAAAACATAGTAACAATTTATACACACAACAGACCGTAATGCTTTGTCTAGAATACAACAAATATTTGGGAGAGAGATTTGATTGGAAGGTTCCGTTGTGTTACACGTCATTCATATAAATAAACAGAGAGGGAACCCTTGAAGCCCTATACATATTATAGATATATAATTATTAAACAGACAATGTATTGACCGGCATTCATAAAAAGAACTAGAAAGATAGAAGGACACACTAAGCTATAGAATCCGCGCCGAATCGAACCTGTCACCTCCAAATGGCATGTGCGCCTCGCTATGGAAGGAAACAAGCGTACTAAGAACATAGCCAAGTAAACACCCCCAAACAAGTGTCTACATTGGCATGTCTGTCGTACAGATATGAAACTAGCAACATATTTTATGCATAGTTTAATTTCTGTCATCATCATCATAGTCATCATTCTTGAATAGTAGGTTCTTTGCTGAAGGTTTCTCTTATGTCCTGTGCCACTCTCCGCGCTGGTCGGCCCCTGTCCCTATGGCCCTGTACCATGCCGACTGCAAGGGTTCTTTGCTGAAGGTTTCTCTTATGTCCTGTGCCACTCTCCGCGCTGGTCGGCCCCTGTCCCTATGGCCCTGTACCATGCCGACTGCAAGGGTTCTTTGCTGAAGGTTTCTCTTATGTCCTGTGCCACTCTCCGCGCTGGTCGCCCCTGTCCCTCTGGCCCTGTACCATGCCGACCCAGTTCACCGTGGCGCTTGATATGGGAAAACTATGGGGGTGACTGCAGTCAAGCTAATACAATGAATTCCAGAGAAATTTGACTAAAAAGCTCAACAAAATGGGAAAGAGGAAAACGTGCACAAAACAACACAACGTAACGTTTCGGCCAGGCAGCCTTTTTCAAACACAAGTGAAAGACACAAACGAGGAGTGGAGAGTATGTAGATCTCTAAGGGGTGACGTGAGCGACGTTTAAAAAAATGTGATGCGGAATAAATGAAATAAAATAAAATAAACGATGGCTAAAAAATATAGTCACAATACTGGGAATAAAAGAAATGCAAGTGTAAATGATACATAAATGATACTGATAAGAAATAGAATAAGGTAATAATATGAAATAAAATTAAAAAAAAAAAAAAAAAAAATTAACATTTAAAATGTGATAAGATTAGAACTATTTAGATGAAGGTATGTTGGATATTGATACCTCTTGGACTAAGAACGCCAAGGCTGTGGATAAGGCGATTTTCCAAAGCGAGGCGGGTAGTATGATCGCCAGAGCAAGATTTTAATGCTGTGACAGATATGTCATCTTTACCGCTGTGGTCAGGGCTATTAAAATGAAGAGGGATTGGTTTGAGTGTCTTCTTGTCGATATCGGAGAGGTGTTCCCGGAAACGATCAGCTAGCTTCCTGCCAGTCTCCCCAATGTATGCCTTGCTGCATCGTTTGCAGATAATTGCATAAATTACGTTGCGGGATTCGCAAGTAGAAGGTTCCCTAATTTGAAAAGAACCATTAGGGAAACTGACCGAAGAAGTCTGGACAACGAAAGGACATGTCTTGCAGGTGCTACGTGAGCACTCAGTAGTCCCAAAAGGAATGGCTGTGTGGATCGGTGGGAGTCGGCTTCAGACAAGTATGTCTTTAAGGTTGCGGTCTCATCTATAAATCAATCTAGATTTCTCACTAAAGATAATCTTGGTGTCCGGATCAGAGCGGAGAATGTCCATATCCAACATACCTTCATCTAAATAGTTCTAATCTTATCACATTTTAAATGTTAATTTTTTTTTATTTTTTATTTTTTTTATTTTTTTTAAAATATTTTTTATTTTATTTCATATTATTACCTTATTCTATTTCTTATCAGTATCATTTATGTATCATTTACACTTGCATTTCTTTTATTCCCAGTATTGTGACTATATTTTTTAGCCATCGTTTATTTTATTTTATTTCATTTATTCCGCATCACATTTTTTAACGTCGCTCACGTCACCCCTTAGAGATCTACATACTCTCCACTCCTCGTTTGTGTCTTTCACTTGTGTTTGAAAAAGGCTGCCTGGCCGAAACGTTACGTTGTGTTGTTTTGTGCACGTTTTCCTCTTTCCCATTTTGTTGAGCTTTTTAGTCTAATTTCTCTGGAATTCATTGATATGGGAAAGCTTTTACTGCCTACCAGTCGACATTAAATGCAGTCAGTTTGTCTGGAATAACTTGGGGGGGGAGACAGATAGTAGAACCATGGCTACGGTAGAACAAACACACAACGGCTTCTGGAGATACCTTATCTACAACACATTCATTGCTGAACCAGGCATAGCTAATTGTGCTAAGGGTGAAGACATTGTTTTTTATTTCAGCTCATTCGTGCACCTTACCCCCAGATAACAACGACGGGTTGTCTAACCACACGTGAGCATACAGGTGCACAGAAGATGCGTTTGTAATGCCTGCAAGTGTAAACAAACAAGATCCCGGGTTGTTTTGTCCGGGCTTCGGTTAGTTTGTCTTTTCCATTTACCAGAGAAACTGAATTCTCCGCTTCTGAAGATTGTCTAGCCACGACTGCGGTTTCAAAGCCGAGTCTGAAATCTATGCTGGCACATGGCTGCGCTTATGTTCTAATGGGGTGTGTGTAATTAATGTAGTTTTAACTGAATCTTCTACTTTCATTTACTGCTCTGTAGTTGAGTACTCCATTTTGGTCCAGAGGTTGCCAGTTTGTGCCTCTCTCTCTCTCTCTCTCTCTCTCTGTCTCTCTCTGTCTGTCTGTCTGTCTCTCTCTCTCTCTGTAAAAATAACAGACCAGCTGTCCCTTTTTAATCATATTAAAAGGCAATTAATTAAGATGTTTTTAATTGAACATATTAGACCGAAAGGTGCAGATATCAGCGATCGCCTGTAACCACAACACACAAAGTGCCAACTAGTCTTTTAAGGGCGAACGCAGACTAAAGAAAGAAACTGCTCTTTGGTAATGTCTGCTTCTCTTGATGTATGTTGTTTGTCATTGAAAGTTTATCAATTAGGTGAATGCAATTTTATTCAGAGCGTTTTATATGCGTTAATTAAAGTTGAGAACCGACATCACAGCAAATTGAGTATTCCCATAAACGCCCCGTCCCTAACTTCAGCAGCCAGCTTAGAGTTCCAGTACTGATTGTGCCTGTGTCTGACTATAGAGACAACGAATAGTGAAGGATGAACATAATTCGTTAGCATTTATTAAATGCCATTTTACAGTTTAGCATAGAACTTTCTTCAAACTTTAGTGTATTTACGCTCCTCGTGGCGTGGGAGGGAGAATTGAAACATTCCTGCACTGATTTTTTGTTTAAAGTCTCTCTAGAATTTCATCTTCTCTAACAAGGGTATCTCATTATCTGAATGCTTTCATCCCATTTCAGATTATAAGATCATTTTCTTGCATATTTTTGCTTTGTAGAAATAAATGTAGATCATATAGATGGACAAAGAAGAAGATTGGAGAGATAATATACAGTCAGACCTACAAACACTGAGAGCCGCCGTGGTGTCATGGCTAGACGCTCGCCTCCGGCTGGAAGGTTGTAGGTTCAAATCCTCATTCAGCTGGATTAAAAACAAATGACCCTAGCTCCCAGGTCGACCCAACCAGAAATGGGTACCGGGTAGAGTCCGGGGAAGTAAAAGTGGCTGCCGTGATGTTGTCCACATCACCCACAGAGTGCCGATTGGTCTATAAAATATAGATCTAGTACTGTAGTCCTAAGGTGGTGTAGCGGCTAGACGCTCGCCTGCGAATTGGAAAGTCGTTGGGTCGGGTCCTAAGGAGCCGGACTTTTTAAAATAATGACCTTGGTTGCCAGGTCAGCCCAGCCTGGATCGTGTAGCAGGTAAAGTCATGAGAAGTAAAGGCGGCCGGCATGGTGCTGACCACATCATCCACCTAGTACCGATTGTTGTGTAAAATATGTGTGCACTAGCACATCAAACCCGCCATCATTCTCTTGTCTTTCGCCTGGTAAATAAGGGTAGGATAACTTAGTCCGGTCCGTTTCTTAATGTTGTCATTCCAGGTTATTCGTTGCCCTCCTCTTCTTCGACTGCCCCTCAGTGTTCATTGAAGTACAGTCTTTGCAGTCGAAGCATGTCTCACCACGTGCCCAAACCACGACCGGTCCCAGTTGCAGCTGGAGCCGGTTGTGCCCAGACCAAGCTAGCTTGCGACGTTTCTCACTGAAAAGAGAGGCTCCTGACGTCCCGTACATTTGTATAAAATAACTCTGACATATTAATTAGTTCTGTGTTCGATGAGGTACAAGGTGGAAGAGAAGAAGAAGAAGTGTTCTCTATAACTATCTAAATTAGAAAACCTGCCATACAAACACCTGGAGTCACCAACTGGAAAGAGAAGATCAATCTCAGAGACGGCAGTGATATCTGCAGGAATGAACCCCAAAGGTTCATAATGCTGGAGAAAAAGGATAGTAGGGGGATTTTGTAGTCTCTGCAAGTCGATCGATCCATTAGTGTGTGTCACTTCCGGACTGCTACCTAAGCGTTTACCATTGGTTAAGGTTTAAAAGATATTAGTCGCAGTCTAGACGGCCGACAAACAAGGCAGATGTCAAATGTGTTCAGAAGTAAAGCACATTATAAAAAAACAGAAACAATTAAGGACAGCCCCGGCTGAGCAGTGGTACAGTTGACAGTATGTGTACAACTAGCTCAGATGCCGCCCCAGAATACTGCTACAAGTGTACATGTTTACAGCCAGCTTTCATCCTGTCAATTTGTAGGTGTAATTATGTGCTTGACATTTGGTTTCTTCCGTGTGTGTGCTGTTGGGCTTTCTCTCTCTCTCTCTCTCTCTCTCTCTCTCTCTCTCTCTCTCTCGCTCTCTCTCGCTCTCTCTCGCTCTCTCTCTCACACTCTCTTTCTCGCTCTCGCTCTCTCTCTCTCGCTCTCCTTAAACATACTGTTTTGCCTCTCTCTCTCTCCTTAAACACACTATTTTGCCACTCGCTCTCTCTCTTCTCTCTCTCTCTCTCTCTCTCTCTCTCTCTCTCTCTCTCTCTCTCTCTGATATTCTCTTTTTTTTTGTTTTAATGGTCTGTAGAGAGTAGACAAATGTCTTTCTATTCTCACTGTCTCTCTTTTTAATCTCCTTGTCTTATCTTGTCTCTCTCTCTCTTTCGTTCTTTGTCAGTTTCTGTTACCCTTTTAACCATTTTTTCTGTCTTTTTGTTTTCTTTCTGTCTTTCTATTTCCGTATCTTTCTGCCCGTCTATATTTGTTTTTTTGTCTTCCCCAGTCTCTATTTCTCTCACACAGTCTTTATCTGCCTCCTCATTTTGTCTCTTTTTTTTCCCCATTCTGTCTTTAGCACTTTGTGTTACTGTCTATGTGTCTCTCTTTCCTCCTTTTAATCCATCTCTCTCTCTCTCTCTCTCTCTCTCTCTCTCTCTCTGTATGTGTGTGTAAAAGCTGTCTGTGCCTTTCTCTAAAACTTTATGTCTCGCTATCTCTGTATCTGTCTATCTGTCTGTGCTTTTATCTGAAACTGTCTTTCTGTCATCTCTGTATCTGTCTGTGCCTTTCTCATTATATGTCTCTCAGTATCTGTTTCTCACTATCACTCACTATCTGTCTCTTACTGTCTGTCTCACTATCTGTCTCTCACTATTTATCTCTCACTGTCCGTCTCTCACTATCTGTCTCTCACTTTCTGTCTCTCACTTTCTGTCTGTCACTTTCTGTCTCTCACTATCTGTCTCTTACTGTCTGTCTCACTATCTGTCTCTCACTATTTATCTCTCACTGTCTGTCTCTCACTATCTGTCTCTCACTTTCTGTCTCACTGTCTATCTCTCACTGTCTATCTCACACTATCTGTCTGTCACTTTCTTTCTCTCACTGTCTCTCTCCCACTAAATGTTATATATAAATAATAACGTGGCATTTATCATTGTCATCTCCTCTCAGCTGTTCATCCTAACCGACGCACTGTCCTGCAAACTATGTATCAGAAAGACAGTACTCACCACCACTCACTGACAGATCGCTACAGTGGGATTTAAAAGGCTGTCTGAGGCGGTTGGTTGATATCCAGGGATAAATGAGGCAGCAAGGATGATGGAGGAAGCAGCAGACGATCGCTCAATTCTTAGAGTTCATCTTCCAAATGGAGGATTTAATATGGTCAAGTACGGAGATGCAACGGATGTGAAGGTTAGTATTGGAAAAATTATGGTTTATTTTATTTTTATTACCTTGATAAACATCCCAGTTGTTTCAGGGCCCTTTATCCCGGAAAGGAAAGGGGTGATGGGGGTGGGGGGGGGGGGGGGGGGGATAGAACAGACTTGCTGCTCTTTTACAGGCAAATTGTTAAAAGACAAATATTTATTGATTTGCTGAAATCGGATGTGTTGGGCCAAAACCACACCATTTTAACTCTTTTCACCCCAAAGAATAAGAGAATGAAAGGTATCTGTTTAAGCTGTCCTTTTGTTTCCATAAAATCACCCAGCACTCCCTTTTTTTGTTGTTGGTCATGTTGTCAGAGCATATTAAAGAAATCTGGCTTCTACAGTGGGTGTTTCCTGTGTGCAGCCAGTGTGAAAGTAATGCACTCATAATGGCGACTATTACCTCCTTGCAGAATTCTCCTTGGACTTACTTTTTCCCCCAGCCTATGCTGGTGTGTTGGGAAATGATCAGGCAGATAGATTGGCCAGTTCTGCACCGCTTGGTGTTGAATTGGTGGATGACAAGCTTGATATTGTGAGGGTCCTTTGGGAGTGAGTGAACAGTGTGGAGGCACAGATAGATCATTACAGTCTGAGGGTAATAGCGCTGTGAGAAATTGCCAGGGAATCTGGGAATCACCCAGCACTCAAGGGAAAGGCAAGACCGATATACAGACAGTTACTGGTGCCGTCGGAATTGGAACTCTGAAATCCAAGTTGTCCGACTGACGGAACATTTCAGTTTTGATGACTACTCTAATTACATAAAGTATATTTGCAATTGAGACGTTTTACCAATAGTTCCAGCAGGGTTCCAAGTAAACTGGAAACAATTTGTGAGCAGACCTCTGCATTAATTTTTACAAAGTTCGTACAGCATGTATCAGTACGTGTGCCGACACACCTCCATGCCATGCAACACGACTGTCAAGAATCTTCTCTCATTGTCTTCCTTTATCCCTCCTTCCACAGATCTTTCCAGTGGTCACAATATGTTGCATTTTCCCTCTTCTCATAACATGGCCAAAAAAAAAGGATGACTGTCTCCTCAGCAAAACTATAAAGTCTGTAAATGCTGGAGTTGCTTTGTGAGGCCCTAAAGAGGAAACACAACTAACGTACCTAATAGCTCCAAATATATAGTGCAGACTGCTTATGGCAACCTTGCTTGTGGCGAATTTCTGTTGTGAAGATAAATGTGTTTATCCCTGGCAATTTGTCATCTTTGTTTATGTAAAAAAGAATATTCAGATGAGCAGAATTAACATATCTCAAATTCTCTGATAACCCCTGAATGATTAAACATATCCCAACTATTTAATTTGATCTGCTTAAGGCGAATTTATCTTAAACACCTGGACATTTATACAACTTCTCGGCTATTTTGGGAAATTGTGCTCTTTGTCAGTGTTATTAGAATTTTAGTTATCTCTAGCAGTTTTTGTCTTTGTTGAAAAAAAAAATTAGTGGTTGAGTGGGATCATTAAGAATCATTATCATTAATTCTCGGATGACCCAAACTGTTAAACATATTGTGACTATTTAATTTGATCTGCTTAAGGCAAACTTATCTCAAATACTTGGACATTTGTACAATTTCTCGGCTGCTTTCAGAAATTGCACGCCTTGTCAGTTTTAGAATTTGAATTATTTTCTTCTAAGATTGGTTGGACAGTTAAAATCCAAATCTTGGAAAAAAAAGGTTGAGCTATTTTTAATTAACTCAAGTTCGGGTGCTAAGGCACAGAGGAAAATTGCACTTTTTCATTTGAAAGTGTAAAATGTGCTGTTTTTCTCTACATATGACCAACTTTGTACTTTTGGTGATTCATTTATTTTCTATGTAATACACGTGTCATGTATTATGATATTTATTATTGTATCTTATGTTATAAATAGAAATGCCTGGACAACCACTATATCAACAGTTATAAGACAGAGAATGTGGTGCTACATTGGACACATCATGAGAAGAAACCGGCAGAGAATCACCAAACAAACATTAAAATGGGAAAAAAGAATGGATCAAGAATGTGAGGATGCCCAAAAGAAAACGTTGATTAGAGAGACCAAAGCTGCTGGATTGCATTCATGATATTGAACTGATTGCACATTATAACATGGAATGGAGGAACTAACTACGAGCCCTATGTGACATATAATGGCACAACAGGACAAGGAATGAATGAACTATTTTTTTATCTGGCTTAGAGACATTTTTGTTAAGAACTATTTCTTTGATCCCTGGGGAGTTTCTCCTTATCAGGTCTGCATTATATAGAGCTACATATATCCACACCTCCTCTTAAAGAAGCTATCTGCATACTCATCTTCCAGATATTTCTGTTCTAGTTATTGTCTGACCTGTGTGGGTACACAATAACCTCTGGCAAATGTTCTTCAGGACATCATTAAACTTGTTGTTGGGCGTCTGGCGGCAGGGGAGCGTTATTTCTCACGGTGCTATGCCCTCAAGCTGGCACTGGTTTCTCAGCGCAAGAGCCACTGGCTGCACAATGATCTCAGCATGTACCAGGTGCGGCAGAAGTACGAGGCTAAATGCATGCCTGAGGATCTGAGGTATGTTTGTGTGTGTGTGTGTGTGTGTGACAGTTTATGTTGTGTGGGAAACTTTTCCTTCAAGAAAGGATTTACTTCTTTGAACTTTGCATGTACAGGGTCTCCTCGACTTACAACCTAGTTCAGTTCCGACTAATAGGTCGCAAGTCGAATTGGTTGTAAGTAAAATTTAAATATTTTTAACACTTTTTTATACCAGTTATAAAAATTGTACATAAAAGACAAAAGTGCATATGATTATTTACTTCTTCTTCTTTTTCTCCTTCTTCTCTTCCACCTTGTACCTCAGTGAAGTGTTGGGGAGAGATGTAACAGTCATTGATGAGCTCTTTCAAGAGCACTATTAAGACATCTGTGTTATTTTTCATGTGTGCATGGGTGAGACGTTAATGATGTTAGGTTAGATTGTTGTATGAAAGATAAGTCTTATCTTTGTAAGGCGGTTCTTAATGCCATCACTGCATCTTTTCCGAGGTCTTCCACTCGCTCTATACCTGTTGTAACGTTTTGTACAAAATGTGAAAAATGCACTCTGTTGTACACAATTTGTGACCCTGCCAATGTAATTATTTTTTCTGCATTTACTATTGTTGTTTATTTAATTTTTTGGTGTTCATAAGAGTGGATGGTTGTTAGGTCGCATAGTCTTAAGTCATAAAAAGGTGAAGTTCATATTTTGTCCGCAGTACAGCTGGTTTCTAACCAAGAGTTCTGCACAAAGCATGTATCCGAATATCTGACGAAAACTCCCAGGGATTTCTGAGTCAGTTGCACTAGCAAACTTTAAGACTTGGAGACTGAACACATAACCTTTACAGCCACAAGCACGCGCTCCGTACTCCCACTAAAAACTATGGATCTATTTTAAAAAAAAACAACAACAATATATATGTTGATATGTTGTGTTTGGGACAGTCTGGGGGACATGCTCTGTTGTCTCAGGTGCTAATCCACATATGCACATGGCTGATACAAAATTTTGTGTACATGTCGCTGCAAAGTCGATTGGGTCCTGTTCTAAGGCATAGAGTAAAAACTTGCTCTGGTCTGTCCATAATATGGTAATCAGTTTTGGTGGCTTTCTGATTGATTTGATTATTCTCTTTTTTGTTGTTGATCAGAGACTGGTACGTCAGGTTGTTCTTCATTTGCACCTTCCTTAGCTAGTTTATCAGCTCTTTCATTTCCAGGAACTCCACAGTGGGATGGTATCCATTGCATAGCTACCTCACACCGGCTGCCTATTTTGGAGAGTAGTGTTTGTATACCAGATAGTTACTGTTTTAACAAAACGGTGAAAAGAAAAAAACAACTGTTATTATTGTTTACATATATAATGAGAGCACATTCCAGTGTTTGTAACTGACACTTAGATGTTGATGATGATTTTTATTATTATCTGTTAAATTTTGCATGAGTGGAATAATTTATGTAAAAAATGAGGGACAGAACAGCTAAATATAAGACAAGCCTGCATGCCCAATTCTTAACCCTTTTAGAATAAAGTTCATTCATTCAGTGCTGAGCTAATTGTAAATAGGATGTGATTATAGTTAAGCTGATGTCAAGAAGTAACTTAATCCAGTACAAACTGTGACCGGATTTGTGTGAGTCTTTGCATTATTCCCAATCCCAGATGACCACCAGAGTAAAGAAAATTTGTTCTACTTACAGATATGAACTAAGAGTTCGATACTTGCCCAAAAGCTTTCATGAGTTGTGGCAAAAAGATAAGGTCACCTTCTGTTATCTGTATGACCAGGTAATAATTGTTTCATGTGTGCATGGGTGAGAAATTAATCATGTTAGGTTAGATTGTGTAATGTTGTGAATTCCCGGGGAAATCATAGAGAGTTCCCGATGGGGAGGACAAGGTCAGAGGACCAGTGATACAAGAGGAAAACGAGATAAGTGGGTCTCGAGTATCCCGTGGTGAGCGAATAGGGGATACAAGAAAAGCGTGAGACTGGAACGGTAGACGTGAACTGAGAGACGGTAGTAGGACAGTTGAAGTTCGGACCTGGTTGTGTGCAGTCGTATGTGAGAGAACACCTGATAAGAATTGAGAACTTGTGACCAAATATAATTGTTCGAGAGCGGAGATGAATGTTTCATGATTTCCAATTTCAACATATACTAATACCAGGTACAAGACGTTAATGTGATACTGATGTGTGATCCGAGAGATACGAAAGGAGCCAATCACAGTGTGAGAGAGTTAGCCAAGCCATCAGAAATCAACCATGCATAGCGACCACGAGGACGAAAGAATGCGCTGTCAGTGAGATATTTGTATTAGCGAATAAAGGTCAATAACTGAACGTTCGTCTTCTGATGTGTCCTAGCAACTATGTGTACACAATACAGGAATGTGGCGTGTAGAATCAAACCCCTTGCAGAGCACATTGCAGATTGTTGTTTGAAAGATAAGTCTTATTTTTTTAAGACTGGCTTCTTGCCAGAGTTCACAGTTGGTGAATGCAGAAGAACCAGAAGTAGAGAATAGTAGATAAAGAAGAAGAAGAAGAAGAAGAAAAAGAAGTGGAAAAATAAAGAAGAAAAAAAAGAAAGGAAGAAAGAGAAGAAGAAAAAGAAAGAAGAAGAAGACAATTAAAGGAAGAAAAAGAGAGAAATAAAGAAAAAGCAGGACATGAAGAAAAAGGAATTGAAGAAGAAGAAGAGTTTGTTATACCGGTTTATGAGACGTAGATTAATCATTTGCTCTATTTGTGTAGGAGAGATAGATTAATAATTTATCTGCATCCACAGGTGAGATCTGATTACCTCAGAGATGTTGCAGACCATATAGACCATGTAGTTGCCATACAGTTAGGATGTATCGAAATGAGGTAGGTTACATTCAGTATGTCATTTCATAGCATCCTTTGTTCCAAATGTACCTTTCCTTTGTAGCGAACAAGGCTGGCCAAGCGATAGATCATGATGCATGGGCAACACATGGTCTCTACAATACTGCCCAGGCTTTGTGCTGTGGTGTTGTTACCTTTCCTTTGAAGTAAACAAGGCTGGCAAAGAGATGGATCATGATGCATGGGCAACACATTGTCAATACAATACTGCCCAGGCTTTGTGCTGTGGAGAGAGGAACTTCATCCCTGGCCTTGATTCAACAGCGGTCCTGAAATCCTGTGTTCTAATTGTGAAAATCTTTTCCCAGCACATTCCAGTCTTGCTAGATTCACCATAGCCATGGACTATGAGTCACCTACCTCCTCATAGCACAGTATATACATTTATATGTTTATATGTGTATGCACACACACACACACACACACACACACACACACACACACACACACACACACACAGACAGGCACACGCGCACACACACACACACACAAATATATTTATATCAAGGCAGACAGAATCCATGGGTGATTGAGTCCAGTGCATTGACAGTCAGGTTAAGGCTTGAAAAGAGCTTATATTGATAGAAATGAGGACTGTGTTACATAGTTCTGCTTCTCCTCTCCAAGCTCAGAAATTTGTGGGGTATATGCAAGACCAATACTGGAACCTTACATGTGTAGAGAGAAGTGTTAGGATTTAACTAGGTCATCATTCCAATTCCATTGATTCTTCTTCTTCTTCTTGTTCACCGTCTGTAAACTCCAGCGGAAAGTTCTGGTTGTTCATCCACTTTTGGACTCTAGTCCAGTTTCAGAACCTGAGTATTGCATGCACATCTGTTTTACAGTTCTGACTGATTGGAATGACTGTTGGTTCCTTGCCACTCAAGTAGATGCACTCTGACTTTGAAGGCAGCTCCCATATAGTCGACTATTACAACATGTTTTAGGAGTAGGCATTAGGTCTATTCTTGTTTTCCCCATAATGGGGCTTCGGAACCTACATGAAGAAATCCCATTGATTAAAGAACTAGTATCTCTGTACACTAGGCCTAATTGTGTGTACTCATTTTTCACTGTATGGGTTCTAGGACCCCATTCTGGAGGAAAAAGAAATAGACCTACTCCCCCACAAT